>CAKNXH010059933.1:1389-93653 GCA_932178445.1 Andricus quercusramuli | reverse complement strand
AATTCTTCGGATTGTTTGAATTTTTTCAAAAATCTACCTGAAATCTTTGTTAAATAATTGAAGTATTTGTGAAATCTTTTTAATCTATACGCAATCTTTGCGAAATTTTCAACAGCTTTGTAAAATCTTTGAAATTATTCAAATCTTTGGGAAATCATTGAAATCTTTGTGCAATCTTTGAATTCTATCTAAAATTTTTGCGAAACATTTGAAATCTTTATGAAATCATTGAAATATTTAGGAAAACTTTGTGAAATATTACAAATATTGTGTAATATTTGTGGCATTATTAAAATCTTTGGGAAATCATTGAAATCTTTGTGCAATCTTTGAAATCTATCTAAAATTTTTGCGAAACATTTGAAATCTTTCTGAAATATTTGAGAAATCATTGTAACATTTGTGAAATCTTTGCGAAATATTTTAAATCTTTGAAATCATTAGCAAAGCATTGAAATCTTTGTGAAATTTTTGTGATATCTTTGGAAATCGTTTCAAAATATTTGAAATATTTGGTAATATTTGTGAAATCATCGAAATCTTTGAAGTCTTCGTGTAATCTCTTAAATCTATCCGAAATCTTTTCGAAATATTTGTGAAATCTTCAGAAAATCATTGAAATATTTCTAATATCTTTGAAATCTTTGGGACATAATTAAAATCTTTTTGAAATCTTTGCGAAATATTTGAAATATTTTTGTAACATTTGATAATATTTGTGCAATCATCGAAATCTTTGTGCACTCTTTGAAAATCTATCTGATATTTTTATAAAATATTTGAAATCTTTGGGAAATCAGTGTAAAATTTTGTTGATATCTATGGAAATCTTTGCAAAATATTTGGTAATATTTGTGAAATTATTGAAATTTTTGGGAAATCATTGAAGTCTTTAAGAAATCTTTTAATCTATCCGAAATCTTTCAAATATTTATGAAATCTTTGGGCAATCCACGAAAGAAAATTTAAACTGATTTTTTTTTTAAAATAAATTTTAAGATAAAATTGACAAATATTTCAAAAGATTTTAAGTTACTTTTTAAAATTTCGAAAAAGATTGGGAAAGATTTTCAAGCAAAACCTTACCATTAGCAACTACGGGCACTATTTGGCACTATTATATTTTGAAAAATGATCATATTTACGGTCCTGATACGAACTTTGCGTACGTAAAAAAATGTTATAACTATGCATTTTCTGTTGAGCTACGGGTGTATTTAAGAGACAATTCCTCTGAATAATTTGAATTTTTTATATCGAAAATATTATGACTGTTACGCTCGACAAGATTTACTATTTTTAATTATAACTTTTGCATCTTTTGCGAGATATTTTCAAAAAAACGCCCCAAACCGTAACTTTGAAAGGTTGTCATACTGATTGTATGCAAGTTTTCATGTTGACAAAATTTACAGACACTATTTAATGTATAGAAATTAGATTCTGATCGTCTTTTTAAAATAAAAACTATTTTGAAGTCTATAAAAAAATTCTCAAAATTTAAAAATTACAAAAAAATTAATTTTTCAAAAAATCCATAACTTCCACAATTTTTATTATTTATAACTAAAATTTGTTTTGGGGATTCTTCTAATATCATGTGTCAATAAAAGAATGCGTACAGGTAAGTCTGATTCAAAAAGTATAATTATTTTGAAGATCGTATGGGAGGTATATTTAAACAAAAATAATTGTTCATTAAATAGAGGCATTCAGGCTTAACGGTAGCATGTGGAACGTACAGTAGAGACCGCAAACTCTTACCAGATTGCAGCGCATGTCCCAATTTTTTAAACGTGATCCTATTCAAATATTAGTCTGAAGTTGATTTTGGGGTCGATCTGACCCCAAGTAAGTGATGAGGGTTAACAATCATCAGAAATTATTTTAATATATTTGAACATTAATTTAATGTTACTGAGTATTTTCTAGTGGCTTTCTAAGAAATAGGTGGCTGAAAAAAAAATTAAATAAGATTCAATACATCTTCCAAAGTAAAAGATTTTATGGTCAATTTTTCTTCCAAGTATTATGAATCTAAATTAAATTATAGATTTCCTTCAACGTTATATCAATCATTGAAGTCAAAGAACACGCATTTGAGGAGTTGAGGCACATTAAATGTGTAATAGATTTATCGGCTAGTCTATTTCTGTGCTTTTGCACAACTAGATAGCTTCAAGAGAATAGTCGCTCTAATGCGACTGAAGTAACAGAAGTACACTGAAAATCTCGTGCCTTTCTAGCCAATTTGGGAAGAATTTTTCGGGCTTTTCCACCACTTTAACACATTTGTGTTTTTTTCCAGCGCGTTTTTGGGATAAGTAAAAATCGAATTCCTATCCCCAACCCTTTAAGCCCGTTGCTGTTTTAGGAGCAGATGAGCTTTGACTTTCTTCTGGGTCGAAATCTGATTCGAATAAGACGTCCACATCAAGTTTGTCGTTATTTTTGTCGTTTACAGTAGTTTCCATGACTTCACTTTCCGACTCAAGAGCAATCTATCATGAATGATGATTATTATAATAAATATAGAGATGCATCATAATAGTGATTTTCAAAATAAAAAAATTGTTAAACATTGATTATTAAGCTAGACATAATCTCACTTTAAATCATATATATTTTAAGTAAATTGAATGTATCAAAGATGTAAATTTTTTACTGTTTTAGTTTTTAATTTTTCTAGAATATCTAAAAATTTTAATTTTCAGTTTTGAGAAATTTCAGTCTTCCGATTTGAGGAAAAAAAGTTTTACTGTTACTTTGGAACAGTACCTGTAGTTTGTAATAATGCATTTTTTTTTAATAAAGAAAGGAATTTGAGGTAGCTAAAAAACATTTAAGGTCACTGTTCCAGCCGTGGCCGCGACTGGGAGAGTTACCATTTTTTAAAGTATTTAAAAAATTTTACACTCAGTATATTAAAATTTTGCAACGTTCAATATTTAATCTTTCCTTATATTTGATTTTGTATAATATATAAGAAATACATACTTGAATTAATGTTTTTGGCGAATCTTCGAATTCTTTTGGGTGACTATTTCGGAGATGTCGCTTCGAAGTTCGAATCAGAAGTATTTGAATCTTTCATTTTAATAATAACAGTCTTATTTGCCTTATTCTCTTGGCATAATTTGCATGCTCCAACCCTTCACCCACCTTGAATAGCATATTTGAAGGCCTCTTCTAAGGATTTTCCAAAACTCTTCCGTTTTTTACATTTAAAAGAGGTCGGTTCCCCAACTTGAATACTACGTATTTATTAATTATAAACATTTAGATAAATCTGATAGTTGAGAAAAACACAGGAGCATGTACAGTCTATTTATTTATAAATTATAAACATTTAAATGAATTTGATGGTTAATAAAAATAGGGCCTTATAAAATTTAAAACATATAATTTATATAATTAGATTGTACTTGATTGTGAACTCCTGGTGAGGCAAATTGTTTCTAGTTTCCTCTTCTAAATTTAAATTTTTATCCATTTCGTATTATTTTTTAAATATTTAACATCTAGGGGAGCGGCGGCGAATGTGGCGCGGTGGCTAATGTGGCGCGTTCGAGTTTTCGAATATTAACGCATTTTCTGCTTGTGGAGGTAGTTTCATTACATGTATATATGTTTTCAACCTTAAATTATTAAAAAATTGGGATAATTAAATTAATTGCCTGATTTTTATGACGAAAAGTTAGTTTTGGTTATTTCGCTTGTATTGTCAGAGTAGCTAAAAACAAGTAAAAAATTACAGAAGTTTCGTGTAAACTTATACAATTTTTTGGGAATATTCTGTTTCGAGTTTCTTGAATGCTTTAAAGTTCAAGATTTTGATTAAAATTATTGAACTTTTATGTAAAAAATCTTTATTAAATACTTTTCACATGCGACTAATATGACGCATTAGGGACTAAAATCGGCAGGTAACTTGGCGCACAAGTTTGTGGTTTGTTTTGCTCGGGGAATTTTGTAGAAATAAAGTGCCGGTTTTTGGTTAGAAGGTAAGAAATATTTACTCAAAGTAATAACATTTCGTTTCTAATATGCATAAAAAAGTTTTATCCTAATTATTATCGTGTATTTTAGAGTTGTTTTAGAATAATTGTATTTTGAAATCGTTTCACCAGTTTTCGGGTTAGGTTTGTTCTGACAGAATAAATATTTAGAGGGTTTACAATAGTGATATTATTCGAATGTTGAATCATTATAACTGTTTTGGAAAAGAATAAATTTTACTTATTATTAATATAATTTTGATCTATTGTTTATACAACGTCTGTAAGCTTATCTTAAAATACAACATTTTTAGTACTCCTCAAATTATTGTGAGACAATCTGTACTGTTAAAAAAACATTTTTTCTTGAAATTTTGGCAGATGTAATCCCTCAATTATGTCAATAATATTAAACGTGAATACATTTATCTTATTTTCATTAAATTTTACTAATTTTTCTTCATAATTTGTTTTTTATTTAATAATTATGAACTGAAATCGGAACGCGCCACATTACCAAACAAGGTAGGACAACTTGACGCAGATGCTCTTTTTGGAAAACACATTAATTAACTGTTTTAATGAACTGCAATTGAATCATCTCCATGTATATAGCATTGGTAAGATATTAGCCTAAACAGAATATATCTTATTACAATATTTTACTTTATATTTGAATTTTAATCGTGCATTTTCCTTTATATGCACCGCATTCGCCGCCGCTCCCCTAAAACGTCAAAATTAAGAATAAGTAGATAACTTCTCGCTCGGAATTACGAGACATGAACAAAACAAAAGATTGACCGAGTAGGACATATCGAAAAACCTTTTGGCGACCTCAAACTTTCCTATCCATTTCTGATCAAATAAAACCTCCTACGACTTTAAAAATTATTTGGCTGGACAGTAGGTTTATCAAACTTTCATTCATGTATTTTCTTTTCGAAATTTAAAATGTGAAACAAAAATTGTGATGCAAATTATATGTGTCAAAAACACCATTTCTCGAGGTGCATTTACCAATTATTGCTCGATTGCTTGACCCACTTGTCGAGTGCATAGCCTAAGCCTAACCCTGAATAAGAACTTTTAAATGTGGAGAAAAGTGAGATATGTAAGTAGAAAATAACGACTTTTTTTAAGTTTTATTTTTGAAAAATAAAGACGACATATAATATTTATACCCAATACTTATCGAAAAATGGTACATGAACGACAAAATCGATATCACCACTTCTCGAGGTGGGTCATCAAAATATGGAGCTTTGTCAAAAATTGAAGATTAAATTTAATTAAGATTATATTATAAAGAGAATAAGACTTGATATAATATATTAATATATATAATTAAAAATTAATTATAATAAAAGATTAAGATAGGGGTTTTCTCCCATTTAATTAAATTAACCGATGCTTTATTTAAAAATAATTCTGAATGCCATTTTTTTAAATAATATATGTAATTATTTGAAAAAAGTTCGATTCATTCTCAGCACTATAGTAGCATTTAAATAGAAAGAATAAATTAAAAAGTAACCAAATTTGTGCTTTAAAATTTGTGATTCAGCCAACCTAAAATATGAATTAAATGGTGAATTTCTCGTCTAAAAATATGTTTTTTTTTAGAGTTCGTAGTTTAGAGTACCTGCATTATTATAATATAATTCTAAATTTAATTCTAATTATAATTCACTATTTATCATAAAAAATATATGCCGATCCTCGGTAATTGGTTCCTTTCCCCTACTTATTGTTTAGTTGTTTTTATTTTTTCCGATAACTTAGAATATTAAGATATTGTAGGTCTTTTCCGGTTATTTCATCGTAGAGCCTTCATCGTTGTTAAAGATTTGTGGTAAAAAAATTTTTTGTTGTTGGAGAGATCATAACATGATATTGTTGGTGAGAATTTTGGTACATAGTAACCTCAAAAAAAAAAAAATTTAATTGTCTCATGGAAGATGAATCCTAGAAGAAATCGACGCCTTCATTTAATATCATATTGAATGGAGCCGTCGAAATATTTAAATTTATTTTATATTTAAAAAAAGTTTAATTTCATAGCCAAGTTGTAAGCTAAATTAGAGAGACATGACTCCGGTGCGTCTTGTTTTTTCAAACTGCGCATGCGCGATAATCGCCACCGGTGGGTAAAGTAACTACTTCACACACTGTGACGTCACTGTGGTTAAAAGAATCACTTTACACATTATTTAGAAGAACATAAAGTGCAATTTTAAAGGTGGATGTTGCAAACAAAATATTAAAATGACAGAGTTAAAAAATGTTGTGTTCTGGAAAGTTGAAATGAAACAGTGGAACAGAAAATTAGAATTTAACAAATTTTTAAGTAATAAAATTTACAGAAAACTTGAACTTTTAAAAGTATGTCGACTTCAAAAATTCTTAAATTAGCAAAATAAACAATTTTAGGAAACTTAAGTTTCTAAATTTGAAAGCTGTTCAGAATTGTAAATCTTTTTCTTGGAACGGAATACAGTTTCAAGTATTGAGGAATTTTTACTTTGAAATTCATTGATAAGGCTGTTGGACTCAAGATCTGTTCTCAAAATGGTTCAACAATACTTAATCTTAACTAAGCGCAAATAATTTTTAAAAAATTCTTTAAGTCAGAATTCTTTAGTTAAATGCAGTTCTTTTCATACTTGTTTCTTCCGCCTTAGGCAAATGTCGTAGTTTTCATGAGATTTTAATTTACAAAACCTTATTATATTCCTTAAAAGGTCCTTGGTCACGTTTTTATTACATATCATTTAGCAAATTGTTTACTTGAAAAGAGACTAATTAAAAATAATTGTACGTATTATTTCTTAATAATATAATTTTTATAATAACGTGACCAATACAATTTTAAAGAACCTCTCCAGGAGTAGAATAAACTTTTGGGAATTAAAATTGAATGATAATTACGATTTTTTCCTCATTTTACTAAATACATACTAGAATGAAATATTTTTTAGGTACTAAGCTGAATTTTAAAGACTCCTCTCGTTATTATAACAGGAAGAATTATTTTAATAAGCAGCATAAAATAAAATTCATTATAAATAACGAAGAAATAACTTAGTTGATACAAAAAAGGAAAGTATCATCAAAAAGGATATTTTAAAACCTAATGCATTGGTTGATTAATTTCTAGGCAGACATGCACAGATGTGCAGCAACATGTTACGATAACGAGAGCTACAGTGTCCACAGGGTCGCTAACTGCGTCGAAAACTGCGGTTCTGCGCTGAACAATGCTCAGCAGTACATCACAGAGGAAATAGAAAGAGTCCAGGTGCTTATTCTTTATCATAATAAACTAATATTTCTCCAAAGATCAATTTCCAAGCCTAACTCAATGTGTTTTCTAATTTCACTTCCATAGAATCGATTGCAAAGATGCGTGATGGACTGTAACGACAGGGTGCGGGATAAAATGGGACCATCACCCTCTCAAAATGACGTCGACAAGTTCAGCAACGATTTTGAAAAGTGCGCTACGTCTTGTGTAGATACTTATTGTGACATGTTGCCTTCTCTAGAAAAAAGTATGAAAAACGTACTCTCGAGCGGAAAGTACGATAAATAATAATCGTAAAAAACATAACTTACTCGTAGATTCAAATATCGGAACCAAGGAACAAAAGCGACTCTTCTGAAAATATAGATTACAATTTAAAAGCTCAAATTCATAAATTTCAGTTTAAGAACTTAATTCACCTACACTAAGAATATCAAATTTTACTGAATCAATGGGTGCTTGATGGTGCAACAATGGAATTTATTACGTATTCAAAAAAGTCTACAGCTTTCAATTTTTAACCTATTTGAAGTTTTTTTTTTTTAATTAGAGAGCATTAAATCCTTAACTTACTGCTTTTTTAACAAAAAGATACAAAAAAGTGCATATTGTTTATTGTACAATTTTATTGCTATAAACAAATAAGCCGTTTTTATACATTAACCATTTTTTTTTGCAATCTAATGAGTATCAAAGTAGCTTTGAAACTTACTAAACGTATCGAAGTAAGCTCGTCAGACATACTAAACGGAAAAATATCGTCAGCACTAACATTTAGCATTGTTATAAATAATTTGAATAAACAAGTAAATAATTTACCGTTCCTTTTCGCGGAAAAAATGCGTTGTTACCTAATATGTAGAGAAGACACTGAACTTCAAGCCACCACAGGTATAATGAAAATGGTGACAAAGAAAGGACTTTTGTTCTTCTTTCCTATGTATTTCAAGTTTCAAAAATGGTAGTCAAAATCTGTTTAACTGCTTTTCATGGGGGTTTCATGGAAGAGGAATCATTACGTTCTTATTTGAAGTAAAAAATCAGAAAATTGAAAAAAAATATATTCAAAAAATATTTAAAATATGAAACAACCACATGAGACCATCATATCACCACGTCCACGTCGTTGATCATAGTCATTAAAAAGCAGTTGTGGAACTATTACATCTTACTGAGTTGAATAATTATTTTCTAGATATCAACAATGGTATCCGTGGACCATGTTTATGTTCCTATTAAGATTGATCTGCATATCGGTGTCGTTTTGTATCGAATTATAGAATAAAAGAGAAGAAATTAGGAAAGAACCGAAAGTTTGATTTTGGGATGTCTCAGGAAAAGTATCAGCTACGATTTCAATCTCGACAATTTTTTTTTTAAGCTTTTGAAGCATACGAATGAAGAAGCGAAGTCCTTTTTTTATCACCATTTTCATCATACATTTTTGGTTTGTTGCCAGAAAAAAAAAATCTTTTCCATCTTACATGCATCGAAATTATTTGAATCTAAAAAATCCTGGATTTTAGTAAGTTGATAAGCTATTTGCAAGGCTTTATACAAATTTTTTATTCTATTCGCGAAAAATTATTGAAAATTGTCTATTTGTTTACTTAAATTATTTTTACCAATGATACGTTTGATCAATATTTCGTAGTTTAGTCAGCTGATAAGCTACTTAGGTATATATTAGAGAGAATAGATTTTTTCCACGAAAAAAGGGTCTATTTGATTACTTAAATCATTTATAACAAAGATACATGTTAATTTTTAACATTATTGTGCAGTATAATAAGTCTGATAAGCTATTACGATACATATAAAATAATTTGTTCGTTAAAAAGGATGAAATTTATCTATTTATCTTAAATTATTTATAGCAAAGTTAAATCTTAGGTATTGGCAATTTTCTAAAGTTAAACAAGTTTCAAAAGTAGGGACATTATTTATTTGTTCATAAAAATGAATAAATCCTTTCGTGTATGTTTAGGTTGTAATTTAAGTTTATTGCAAATATATCTAAAGTGTAAGGAGAACAAAATATATTTCTTAAAAATCCACTTTTTTTATGAGAATAGGCTAAAAAGAAACTTTCAGATCGGTAACTAATTGAAGGATATACACCTTTTTAAATAGTAAATTCCAGATTTCCACCATTGTGGAGCGGCGCTACCACCCTCGCTCAAAAGCAGATGCTGTTCATTTAAATGGATATTTAGCGAAACAATAATTATTCACTTCAATGTGAATTATAGTACACACATCTGAATCAATAGATCTGCTATTGAAAAAAGGCGATAGTTTATCAAATATACCACAGAAGTTTCGGGATCTAGGAAATCATAGGTAATGATCATGGGATAAAGAATGCTCAGAGATAATGGAACTTAAAGAGTGCATGGTCATGATATTTATTAACCGTTATACCGGATTTCGACGTCGGTACAGTGTTCACCTTAACAACGTATGTATCATTGTAATTAATACAATTAGTTCATTGTTACAATAGACATATCGTTTATTGCACGCTTTTTCCTGATATAAAACTCCCCCCTCCCCCCATCACTGATCGCAAACAATTTTATTTAAGAAGATGTATCGTAACGATATCGGGTTCCCGTGAAAGGAAAAGGTTCTACGGCAAGAGATAAGTCGAACTAAAAAGTAGTTCAGGAGAAATAATTCGATTCGCATTCTTGTACAAAAACTCGTAGCTGCCGCAAAAAGACCTTTTTATGTCTCGGTGCAAGGTCATTACCAAAAATCAACTACCGTGAAAATGGTCAAGCATCCAGACCATTCGTAGAATACAATGTCGACAAAAAATATCACTATTTACTATTACGTAGATAGTGTGACGTTTCACTTTTCAGCAGAAAATATAGAGTTCTGAATTGCGGTGCTTTCAAAATTTAACTTTTTATAATTGAAGACCTTATAATTCCAATAATTTAGCTGAGAAAAGTTTAAGATGATTACTTTGGATGCTTAATCCTCACTCTTAAAATCAATAAAAAAACTCACTAAAATTCTCGAAAAAATAACTTCTATATTACTCTGAATAGATCCTGCTGAGAAATGCACTTGAGACCGAAATTTGTAAAATTGAAGCGCACCGGGTTTGTTATTCGTTGATACAAACTCGCAGTCATTACAATGTATAGAGCGTTCGATGTAGATCGTTATCGATATAAAATCCTACGTATAACGGGAGGAAATGGAGCATGGCGAGTTCAAACGCTAAGTGATTTTATTACTTATAAAGCTGACGGCTTGACGATTCGTCACTACAATTCTCTCCTCGTTGGATAATTACACGCAAAAGGGAGTAAAAAGCGCTTCCAAACGTGGACAACATGATTTTTTTGATATTTTATTATTACAATTTTAAAACAAAAATTAGTCGGAAAATAGTTGATTTTTCTATTCAAGAAAAAATAAAAACAAAAGTTTGAAGAAAAATTGATCGTTTTTCATTTGTAGAAACTGAAACCCATCATCAAGGTGGTTCCAATCGATTTTCAAGTTTTTAATCGCATACCTAATACTAGAGATCCTAATATAAAAAAAAATCAGTCGTTTGCGACAAACTTCGTCGAATTGACGTCCTAAGAAATTGATCAATTTTGTCTTTCTCGTTATTGCACTGAGCTTCGCAATTCGACAAAAATTGAGACGAGTCACCTTGACACTTGAAGATTTTTGAAGAATAATAAATTACTTCTGATCGAATTTATTGATTAAAATCATTCCTATCGTGCGCCTGCTCCACGCAACTTACTGAAGACGATAGTGATGCAATGTCAATTATTTCATATCCCGAAATATTTTGATATGGAATTTTGAATCCCCCATATATTTTGAGTATCGAAAATATCGACACACGCCTTTTTCACACCGATATCGATATTTTTATATCCGATATTATCGATATCATAAATATCGATATTTGCGTTTCGATATTGCATCACTTTACTCGACTGATCTGCCTTTTGATACGCTGGTTGAATCATATATCGAGACAAGCGGTTCGAGTTTTATAGGTCGACCAACAATCGAAATTAGACTTTTTCAGGGTCTAGTGAGAGTTGACCATTTTTTATTTTTCTTCTTGCTCTAATTGATTAATCGAAGTTGGATTTTTTCGGGATCGAGGAAGAGTGAATTTAAGTTTAATTTCAATCTCCAATCAATAAACGATAATGTCTAAATTGATTAGTCGAGATTTATCAATTTTTAATTCGAATAATTAATTCGATTTATCGACCCACAGTATTTGGTTTTTCCAGACAATAAATTGTATGCAAATCTTATTTTAGACTCTAATTTCGAGCATCTGGACAAGCGTTATGCCGCATTGGATTTTCTCGGCAGTGCGCATTTTCAAATAAGCGCAAATTCCTCCAATAAACTAGCTGTGTGGATGGTCTAAATTGATTACATATTAACTATGGTTGCTCTCAGAGAATTCCTCACAACGCTTCCAACAGTTTCGGCTAATCGTTTAATCACTTTGTACTTAACATGTCGAAGCACTCACTCCTTTCCACCTCAGTCTCGGCCTTAAGCGATCCCCGCGGCTGACAAACTATCAGAAAATCGAAAACCGAACTCTACATCGAATTTTATTGTCGACTCTTTGCTATGACGACCGCTGAAGGTCGAGTCGTGATTTCTTCTTTAAATTACATGATCATTGCGAGCAAGAATCTTTCGATTAAATAAAAACCTCCTTAGTCCATCTAGTGTAAAAAAATCTTCAAGAATGACTACTGGTTCTAGGAAATGCGTGCATTTAAATAAAAAAAAAAAAGAAAAATATAAAAAAAATCTAGCGATAAAGGTCGAAAAATGAAGGAATCACCGAGACAATTCATTTGGCACGAGATAATGAATTGTTTCAATTTGGAAAGAAGTTTTATAATTGAATTATGAACGCAGAATGCTTTACAATTTTTAAAGCTTTCGCAAATATAAAAATTTTATGTAAAACGCGTCTATATATTAACGTTTTTAAATAAAAAATTAGACGATTTTCTGAAGCCTTCACAATTTAAAAATAAAAGGCTCGAATATCGAAAGTTGGTTCCAACCTTTTTGGAACTTTAGTATCGTTCATATAATTTGATCTAGTATTCGGGGCTGCCCACTGAGTTCATTAGAAAATTATTTTTTTTAAAATAATAAAAATAAAATGAGGGAACAACAGAAAAGGAAAAAAGTAGTAGGAGAATGAAAAATATGAAGAAGAAAGCAAGATGGTAAAGAGAAGAACAAAGATGAAGAAGAACGAAGAGTATTTTCGATAGCAGTCTAAATGCTAGTGACCACATTGGCGTAAATGGTTTGAGTCACAAGGGTCGATTGACAGGGAATCGTCAAAAATAATGTGTACAGCCTGCTCTCTGTCACCCTGCCAAATAGTTGCGATTAAAAAAGGCTTTGAACACACTTCGATTATCGATCCCTGCAGGCGAATTCACTCGTTTAACTTTAAAAACAATAACATTTTGCGAGCTACGTTCACTCTCACTCACACTCACTCTCACACACTCTTCCTCCCTAATATTCCCTTTCAACGAATACGGCTGATAATAGCAATGCCTGCGATTTCCATAGAACGGATGATCACCCGTCCTTTCCGTTCGTTCCAGAGAAATCGCTCATTATTCTCGCATTGGCATTCTTCGAATTTTAATACTGAATTAGCGCCTTAGTCTTTCGCTTCTACAAAGTTATTTTTCAAAAAATTTTACAAAAAAGTTCTCAATGTACAGACTGTCCGCCCCGCAGAATCTACAAGACTGAAGAAAAATAATAGTAAGGAGAAAGTTCCTAATTCTTTTTTCTTTTTTTTTTCTTTTTTGTTCTTTTTCTTTCTTATTTTTGTTTTCCTTTCTAGATTCTTTTTCTTTGTTTTCGGTTTTCTTTCTTGTTATTTATTCAATCTCTACCGGCAGAATTGTGTTGCCCCGCGCGTCTTCGTTCTCTTCTGGATATTTGGTAACAAATGAAAATAGGCGTGCAGTAGTTACGTTCCAGATATCTTCGGACGGTCCATACACTCAGACGCACGCTGTCGGGAGATTGCGTCTGACGGAATAGAATAAACTCTAAGACAGTTGAATTTTGCCTACACGGATCTCAACAACAATGCCTGTGATAACATTAACGGTTCGCGTTGAGCGCTTGGTTTACCAAAAGGTGTAGCCACCCTCTGTTCCTCCTCCAAGAAACGAACCTTTCTTTTGCGAGAGAGCGACACTGTGTCCTGCCATTGCTGCTAATTGTGCTGCATTTGCAGCTACACCTGGTGGTGGTGGAGGAAGGACCTGCTGCGAAATTCCATCGAATCGGGTTCCATCAAATCCATTCTGGTTCAAAAGAAATTGTTGTGTTACAGGGATTTCATAAATCCCGATATGGGGCCGTTGAAAAAAATACGTGATACTTTTTCTGATAATTTTGACCCCCCCCCCCCCCCCCCAGGCGTTACTTGTTTTTTGAACGGCCCCCATGGAGTAATGTGTTGAAATAAATAAGATCTAATATTGGCGGTAGGTACTAGGAACACAAATAACACAGGCTTGCGCGATTTTGCCGATTTAATGCGACTGGGCATTTTTGATGTATTATTGTGCACTGAACACGAATCTGAGCCCAAACTACCTTAGCAGGTTCAATTATTTGAGAAAATTAGGGTTACTTCCAATACAATTTTTTCCTCATTTTTGGCTTAAATTCACGGGTAAAACATTAATTTGAACTAGTTTTAGAGTTTCTAACACGTCAGGTTCATTCGCTTTGATTTTTCAAAAATCGCAAAAAAAAAGGGTTTATGAAGATTTTAAGCCTAGTTTTCTCAAGAACTTAACGTGCTATGTAATTTTTTGACCAGATTCGAATTCAGTGTACAAAAATACATCGAAAATGCATAGTCGAATTCAATGGGACGAAAAAAGTAAAAAATGCAGACCTTTGTAATTATATATGTAGATTTCTGTATAAAGAAATTCGACTCTTATTCATTACAACGAAAAAGTGACAGCTTTTAGGATAAACAGATCTTTTTTTGTACTGTGATCAAATTAAACGTTCCCGCAGTGATGCTAACTAAGGAAGCATATCCATTGAAAATGACAGCATTTAGAGGTTACATTTACGTTGTGTCAAGTCGGTCAATCATCATATTTAATAGTTTATTAATATATATAAATATTATTATATTAATATATTGAGTGTAAGCAGAATTGAATCATTATAAATTTCACTTAAAACAGTAATTATCATAAAATCTTTGTAATGGTAGAATTCAATTTGTTCTTTGGTTATTATCAAAATTATTAGTCTGGTGTAAAATAAGCCACTGCTTATTATTACGTTTTTATTATTATTTAATATACTGATTGATAGAACTTAGGGGACAATTATGAGGTTAAAAGTTAATTTAACACTTAAAACTATTTCCATTATTTTAGAATGTACTTGTGACCTTTTTTTGTGAACATTTCAAACTTAAATCAGCTCTCCAGAAAAGTTTCTAGAATACAGATAGTCATACTCGGCACAAATTACATATAGTCTCATATTGAATGGAGGCATATTCAACGACTCAAAAAAGATATAAAATAGAAATTCTTAACATGGTGCATTAAAAATTATTATGAGCAATCACTGTACAAATTGCGTATTAGTTAAAGATGTATTGATTATATTCAAAAATAGACTTTTAGATCAATATTTTGAGGTGAAAGTACATTTTTTGGCTACTGACGATAGCATAAAATGTTATTATTTTGAGAGAAATACCATTTTAACCAGTTTTATTAATATTTTTAGTGCAAATTTGTATCTCATAATTAATTGTTAATAGCGGAAATCTCATAAAACTATCTTTATGGTCCTGCAGTAAGTACAGTCAAATCTTCAAGCTGTCCCAAATCGGGACATCGGAAATATTCAAGCTGTCTCGGACATGTGTATCACACTCTCTTGTACAAAAGCACTGATTTCAGGACAGTGATCATTATCTCTGTTATCCCTTTTCAAAACAAAACATTTTTTAAAATGCTTTGTTCATCAACATATTTCTCAATTCACTTTTCGAGATTTTCTATAATTATTTTAATCAGATGATTTATTTTCTCACTGGCACAAAATTCAAGAGCAAAATCAGTATAATATTTTGATTTGTTTTGCAGCAGTTCAAGTACTGGAAATTTTGAAAATACTGCAAGACCGCGGTTTTCCGATATTATATTTAGAAAAATAGGATTACAGTTTTTGTAATAAAACTAAAAAGTATAAAACCGACAGCCGATTGGAGCTATAACACGATGTCATACATGTTAAGCTGGCCTCTTTGGACTTCGTTTTGTTTATCGTATCGGGCGTACGGCACGATCCAATGCTACGTGCGCAATATTTCGCGAGACAGCTTGGAGATTTCTCAAAGGACAGCTTTCGAAATCGAGACAGCTTTAAGAAGGACTTTAGCTCTATAGGCTCATAAAATGGTGGTTTCGAATAAAATATCTTACATCACTCGTAGATTTACACAACGTGTTCAAGCGGGGAATTCAATGTTCACAGGACGACCGGAAAAACGATAGCCTCCAGCCATGGTTTTACTACTAAAAAGACGTGTCTAACCCTACTTGAGATGTAATATACTATGTGTTAAAACCAATTTCTCATTGGTTTTACAGGGTTGCTACAAAATCCCAATTTTGAAAATACTTGACTTTCCCTGGGCAATTTTACATTTCCCCTGACCGCTATAAATGTTTCTTTCAGTTATCAAAAAGACAACCGTACAATGTAGGTGAACAATAATGTTAATGCAAAGAAAAGTTTGTTTCGAAATTTATCATAAACACACTTTTAGTCGCAATAGTCATGCAGAATTTTACAAACTTCAGCTTCAGTTTAGAGAAAATTCCCTTGCTCTTTCAGGTTTTCTCTGACATTCCCTGACCTGTAGCAACCCTGTTTTAATATTTGAGAATCACTGTCAACTTTTATGTCACGAGATTCCAATTTGAATGAGTGTTTTCACGCTTCCAATTTTTCACTTGAAAGAGGTGATACAAGATTAAGTATCGTGAAATATTTTCGTTATGATAGTACAAATTTAGAATAGAAAGCTCAAGATTCGACGAAAAAGTACAATACGTGTATTATTTTAAATAATATGACAATTTAAAAAAAAATTTCAACAACTTCTTGATAGTTTGCCTTGTGAAAGTGTGTCTAGCGTTACTAAAAAAAAATTCCAGGATTTTCCCAGGTTTTCCAGGATAAAAAAATTAATTTTTCCAGGTACCTTTTTTCAGTGAAAAAATACTTCTCACGAAACATAGTAGAAATTGTGGGTCTTGTGGAACTAAAGAAGTGCCATGTCTGAAATTTCTCAACAAAATAGTTGACTTGTTAACCAAATCGTTGCATTTTCAGCCTTCAAAAATGAATTTTCAACCAAATGATCAAATTTTTAACAAAAAAGATTGAAGCTCAACCAAAAACAATTGCATTTTCAATGAAATAATTCCATGAAGAAATTGTATATCCAAAAGGACGAATTTTATGAACAAACAGACAAAAGTTCAATAAAACAGTTGAATTTTCAACCAAAAAGATTTCAACCAAAAGTCAAAAAAGAAAAATAAAGTCATCCAAATTGTTGAACTTTCAAGGGAAAAGACGAGTTTTTTGTGAAAAAGTTGTATTTTTAACACGAAAATATGAATTTCAACCGAAAAGATTAGTTTCTTACCAATGAAGACGAATTATTAAATAAGAAGATCAATTTTAAACGAAGAAATGGAAAAGTTACATTTTCAGGTAAACAATTAATTTTTAATTTAAAAAAACACGAATTCTCAATAAAATAGTTCAATTTTCAACCCAAATAGTTTAATTTTCAATTTTTAAAAATCAATTTCAGCCAAAAATGGAATAGTTACATTTTTAGAAACAGAAAAGATGAATCTTCAACTGGAATATTCAAGGTTTTAATTTAAAAAATTAATTTGCAACAACAAAAAAACGAAATTTTCAGTAGTATTTTTTTGTTCAGCAGAGAACAAGTTTAAAACCCTAATTTTGCTTCAAGGGAACATGAATTCCAGGACCATTTGCAAAATTCAAGGACTTTTCTAGGTAAAAAAGAATTTAAGGACTTTTCCAGGTTTTCAAAGATTTCCAGGACGCTAGACAAACTGCTTATCAGCTTTATTCGTAAAATTCGTGTGGTCTCGTTTCCTTTGAAAAACAATATATTTCTTCGACGACCGATTGTGCATCATTAGGACGAACAGCATTTGAAATGGATTCGGTCTCACAAGGTTCATCAAATAAAAATATTAAATAAAATTTTACATTGTAATTTGAAAAAATATAAGCAAGGTGATAATATAGATAGTCTAAGTACCCCTTAATATGTATAATTTCCGTCAAGATATTATCCCTATGTGAAAAAGTTTGTGACATGCGAAAAAACTGGTAAAATCGCCGACTTCTTTAACTATACTCTACAATGTGTCCTTTTTTTTAAACTTTTTAAATCAGTGACGGCCCTATTCAGGAGATACGAAGGTAAGTTTTTATGTATTTCAACTGACATATTATGCACGAAGTTAGCTACACACGGGCTAATCTCGAATGGAAATATACTTTTAGAGCTAGACAAATAGTTCAAAAATATTTGCAACCATGAAAAAAAATTTATTTTTGAAACAGAAAGTAATAACTAATAATAAATTAATACTTACAGGTACCATAAGCGTGGGTCTAACTGGCGCAGGCTGCATGGCAGCCGCAGGATAGTAAGCCGCAGCTGCTAGTGGCGGATAATATTGCAGAGGACCATAAGCGGTTGGGTAACCAGTCAAGTATCCTCCTGGATATCCTTGTCCATACATCGGCTGATACATCTAGAAACAAAGACACATTTTATATCAAATAATAAGTATCCCATTCTCGATATTGAGGACTTAATCAGCAAATGAATATAGAATTGTTTTTACAATAAACTTCAATCCTTCACATTTTATATGTACTGCACATTTTCTCAATAAACGGATGTAATTATCTAACTGCTATCAATTGAACCTGAAGGGTTAACAAATCTGAGAAAATGAGATATTCTCATTTGAATTTGTCAGCATAAAAATGGTTAATTTCCATCTTTAATGGGGGGTGATACTTGTAGCAATGCTTATAATCATTCAACACTATGCTCATGTCTCGAGAGCAACCAGCGATGGGTGTATTTTCAGGTTGAAGAAAAAATATAACATGAGTGCTTATGCCAACCAAAAACTTCAAATGCGATTCGGATTAATAATATTGAGAATGACTCGATTTCGAAAACTGAACTCTTTTAACTTCCTCCTAACTCTTCTAATGGATTTCCACATATATTTACTGATATTAGGGTAAATCGGATCGGTCAGGTCTGCGTAGATTTTGAATGCGTTGGAAGGTCAACTTACCATCCAAATGATTTAATAGATACAAAAACATCTTCGCAGACTCGACCAGTCCACAGTTTCACAGCACTGTAGCGGAATTTACAAAAGATTTGGTTTCTGTATAATGGAAAATGATCTTACCATTGGATGTGTAAGAGTTTGGTCATACGTGGGCGGCGGAGGTCCTTGCGTCGCATACAGCTGTGGCTGATTGGGAAAGACGCCGTAGGGCGAAGCACCTGCAACTGTGATTTATATTGTTTATTAAAAATTGAGACCAGTTGCCGCGTGAATAAGGGAGTGTCGCTTTAATCAGAGCGAGTTTCTCAATTTTTAAATTCAATGGATTTCGTTATCTCGACATTTTTTTTCAAGTTGGTCTTTTTCTACAAAGTTGTATTTCACATGCAATGTAACATGTAATAGAATCAACTTTTGAAAGGAATGTTAAAGCAATGAGATATATGAAGATACTATAACTTAGCGGTCAATTCCAGTTGACGTTAGAGCTTTAAAAAAAATACAACTTTGATGTTACACATTAGGGGCCGTACTTAAATTACGTAACGGATCATGGACCCTCTCTGAGACCCCCCCCCCCTCCCACATGTAACAAAATATTTCTACTAGTGCCCCCCCCCCACTCTTTCTGTACGTAATTTTTAGTTTCCAAAAATGTTTGACTAGTTATTGCTAGTAGAATTAGGCAGGGTGTCCGCGAACTTTTGTTTCAGAATTCACTTATTTTTCCTTGTCTATTTTGATTTTTTCTTGATCATTAATATTCAAATACCAGCATTTTAATCTTGAAATACTTTTAACATCGATTTTTTTATAAACGGAATAAAACAGTATTTTGGATACAAATTAAAAATTTTCCAATTTATTAATTTATTTTAAACCAAAAAATGTCTTTTCTACTATAAAAGATGGATTTTTAACAAAATACTTAAATTTTCAACAAAATAATTAAAATGTTAACATAATAGTTAAATTTTCAACCTAAAAATATAAATTCCCAACAAAAAGTGTCATATTTTATATTTCAATCAAAAATCATGTTTATAAAAAAAAGTTTTTTAAAACCAAAATGACGAATTTTCAATAAATAAAAATTTTTCACTGAAGAAAGAAAATTTTACCTAAATTGTTGAACCTTCAAGCCACAAGACGAATTTTCTCTGTAAAAATTGAATTTACAAACAAAAAATATGATTTCAGCAAACAATTATTTTTCCACGAAACTGATGCATTTTTACCCAACAAAAATGAAATTTTAAACCATGAAATTTTGTTTTACCAAAAAGGAGAATTTTCAACTAAAAAAGATCAATCTTAAAAAAAATGGAAGAGTTACATTTTCAGTTAAAAAATTAATTTTAAACCAAAAAAAAAAGAATTATTTCCGCTAAACAGTTACATTTTTAACCAAAGGCATGAGCCTTTAATCAAAAAAAAATAAATAAATTTTTAACAATGTACTTTAATTTTCACCCAAGTAGTTGAATTTTCAATTTGAAAAGATTAATTTTAATTAAAGCAAATTAGTTAAACTTTCAACCAAAGAGATGAATTCTCAATTAAAAATATAACTCTTCAAAAAAAATTATTTCCAAAAAGTTGCATTTTCATTAAAAAAAAAAAAAAAAAAGAAATTCCTACCAAAGCTGATGAATTTATAAATAAAAAAAATACATAAAAAACAGTTGAATTTTCTGTTAAAAAAGATTTTAGTTGACTTTCCACGATCAAAATATGTATTTTTAACCAAGAAATAAGTTTCTACGAAAAAAAATGAATTTTCAATCCAAAAAGACGAAATTTGCCCCAAAAAAAGTTTTTGAAAAAATTGTTGAATTCTCTACCCAATAGATGCATTTTTATCCAAAAAAGATGAAATTTCTCTTGAAGCAGATGAATTTTTATTTAAAAAGAAAACCATTTTTTTAAATAGTTAAATTTTCATCCGGAAAAGATTCCAGTTGACTTTTCAAGATCAAAATATGAATTTTTTAACATAAAATAAGTTTCTACGAAGAAAATTGAATTTTTCATCCAAAAAGACGAATTTCCTCAACCAAAAGCGATGCATTTTTGATGAAATAGTTGAATTCTCTACCAAATAGTTGAATTTTTATCCGAAAAAGATTAAATTCGTACTAAAACACATGAATTTTTAATAAAAATATGACAATTTTTTTTCAAGTTGAACTTTCATCCAGAAAAGCTTTCAGTTTATTTTTTAACACCAAAATATGAATTCTCAACCAAAAGTAAATTTTGTACGAAATAGTTAAATTTTCAACCAAGAGTATGACTTTTTAACAAAATAGTTTTATTTTCAACCAAACAGTTGCATTTTTGTCGAAGAGTGATGAAATTTCTCTTAAAACAGATGAATTTATAATTAAATTTTTATTTTAAATAGTTGAAATTTCATCTAGAAGAGATTTCAGTTCTCTTTTTAACACAAAAATATTAAATTTAACCAAAAAGTAAATTTTCTACAAAATAGTTAAATTTTCAACAAAACAGCAGAATTTTCAACCAAAAACTATGAGTTTTCAACAAATTTGTTGAACTTTAAACCAAACAGTTGCATTTTTATCCAAGGAAGATGTAATTTCGGCTAAAACAGGTGAATTTTGAAATCAGAAAGACAAATTTTCAAAACAGTGTTGAATTTTCAACCGAACAATCGCATTTTTATTCCAGAAAGATGGAATATTTCTTTTAAAATAGATGAATTAAATTTTTTTTTTTAATAATTAAATTTTCATCCAAAGAAGATTCCAGTTCACTTTCCAACACCAAAATAAGAATTGTAACTTATTAGTTAATTTTCTGCTGAATAGTCGAATTTTTAACCAAAAAGTATGAGTTTTCAAGAAGATTGTTAAATTTTCAACCAAAATTATAATAATTTTAAATCAAAAATACAAATTTTCAACAAAAAAAAAAGAGTTGAATTTCCATCCAAAAGGATTCCAATAGACTTTTCTACAGAAAAATGCAATAACAAAAAGTACATTTTTTAAGAAATAGTTGAATTTTCAATAAAAGAGTTGGATTATTGTCCAAGAAATATGCAATATTTCTACTACAAAAAATTTTAAATTAGAAAGACAAATTTTCAGAAAAAATACTTTTCATCCAAAAAAGATTTCAGTTGACTTATCAGCAACAAAATATGAATTTTAAACAAAACGTTAATATTATACGAAAAGGGTTGAACGTTTAACCCAAAACACGAATTTTTAACAAAACAGTTTAATTTGCAAAAAAAATGATGTCTTTTTAAGGAAATTAATAAGTTTTCAACCAAATAATAACATTTATAACTAAAAAGATAATCTCCAAAAGAAAGTTTTTGCGAATTCGCAAAAATTACGTACATGAGTGAAGGACCCCTCCCACTTACCGTAACAAAATGTCTCGACCCCCTCCCACCCTTTGAACTGTTACGTAATTTAAGTACGGTCCCTTAACAGCATTTGTTTAAACGTAACTAACCGCCATAGGTAGTTGGTTGCGCCTGAGCAGGAACGAAACCTGTTGGTGGATGAGGGGCCACTGGATATGCTGAAACACAATTCGCAACGTCTATCATCTAAAATTTGGAAATTGAAACGTTTAACCTCAGCCAAAGGTACCTAGTACCATAGCCAATCGGCATGCATCGCGTGCTGCAATTCGATTACTCGAAATGCAAGACGCCTTGCTGCATCAAAGCCGTTTCAAACGTCCAATACCTATTTTGAATTTCAATATATTACCAAGATCAATTAATTCTTTAACTTTATCTGTGTCCATCTTCGAGGATTAGATTTTTCAATGAAATTATTATCACATATTTTCAAAAAACACATAAATTGCTTTGAGTCTCTGGACATTTGAAACATTTAAATACCACGAATGGTACTCCCACACCCAAGTATATCTTACACATGACGTACACCACTTTTAATCAAGATACTAATTGAAGCTCAAACAATGTTAGTCACTAAATAATGGTGAAATTAAATAATCGAAAGATTGATATATTGCCCTTCTTGCACCTCGTGCGTCTACGACATACATTCAAGTTTCTCGAAGGTACAATTTTAATAAAAACACAACCGAGTCACGCGTTTGACTAACAGCAATTTCTGTGTAAACGCGGTCGGTGCGATTCGAGCCGTAGCATAGGAACGTGTACGCTATTTCGAAAATCATCCCATTCTGTCTTACATGCTGGTTATTAGAAGTAGACAAGTTAAGAACTTTTACACACGATGCGACATGAATTCGGTTGCTTTTCGAAAAACACGTACACGCTGATGCGAGTCACATGTGAGAATAGTTTAGGTTTACAATCAGTGCAGTGCATTTCTCTATCTTCCGGAATTAAGAGACTCGAAAACATCATATAAAGGATAAAGATTAATTAAAGTAAGGAATTAAAACTCAAGGAATTAACAAATCTACTGTTGCAAACTTGCCGCTCAATTTTGGTACCAAAAAAGTCATAGAGTTTTAGTTCTCCATCTTTAGATACCTCATGCTCACACTGAAACGTAAAGTTAACACTTACAATTGAGTCAAGAGCTTTTGTTTCGAATATTTAAGTTTTCAATTATAAATTCGCCTAAAAGCCGTAATAAAAATAGCCGTTGTCACCAGATGCATTATCAAGAAACAATTCTCGAAACACACTAAAATAAAGAAAGTTACAATAGTGAAGTTTAGGATGTGGAAACCTGCGAAAAAATAAACAATACTGGAACCCCAAAAAATGATGGCAACCTTACAACTCTACTTATGCATTGCCGGAAACACCGAGTATCAAACGTGCACGATTAATCAAATTACACTAAGAAATCGAAAACTGTTATAGTCAACATGATAAACCTTAAAAATGGGTCAAACTATTCTCTCATGAAACCCACATGAATCTGACCTACCTTCAATTCTAAAACTAAGGTATAATACAAAACTGATCTCAAAAGCAAATAGCATTACGCAATCAAGGTAAAAGCCAATTACATTGTCTAACAATCGTACCCGAGAGTAGATGGAGACGAAATTAACTATAAAAAAAAAATTTGTCAGCATTTTAAAAACTGAAACAATCAACTTGAATCAAGTGAGCGATCTTACTCTACTTGTAGGAACATTGTAAGCTTCCTGACGGGTTTGTGCAGAAAGTACTCTCGGATTCGATCGGGTGAGGAAAGAATTGTAAAACTGAGCTAAAATAAAGCCAAATGTAAGAAGTAATAATCGCGCTTCGAAAGTGATGATAAAACAAGCCAATTAATGATGATTCGATTAAGTGGTACGTTTTAACAAGACAAAATTCAATACAGTTGAAGAGATTGGTCGAGAAGTTGTGTTCGAGCGGTGAATGTGTAATTTATACAATGAGTACAGTGGTACGATGAGTAAGTATATATGTACACACACGCGCGCGAACACACACGCGCATGCGCACTAGATCAACGGGGGATAAACACCCCTTGGCACAAACTATTAATATTTGAAATTTAAAGAATTTTCTTTCATTTGCCGCGGATCTGTGCCTACGCGCGTGTGCTTCACACATCAAAAAAGTTGTGACAAGATTCAGCAAACCACAAATTTCTGAAAATATCCAATAAATAA
Source organism: Andricus quercusramuli (assembly GCA_932178445.1). Taxonomy (NCBI): domain Eukaryota; kingdom Metazoa; phylum Arthropoda; class Insecta; order Hymenoptera; family Cynipidae; genus Andricus; species Andricus quercusramuli. The sequence continues at coordinate 69,234 of CAKNXH010059933.1, read as the reverse complement.
AGGTCAAACATGATTATAAGTTCTTTATAATTGCATGATATATAATCGCAGATTGGGCGGTCTGTAAGTCTCGCAATCATACAGCTTCTTTGGAGGAGTGCATTCATGTGTGCTTTCATGCTTTCAGTAGTAAAAAATCTATCGATGCAAACCGCCCAATGGTTTAGTAAACCAAATTACACACTGTGCTGTAGCAATCAAGGTACGCAAAGCAAAATACGCCTACATTGACAAGATATTCTACATTTTCAGGTTTCTCTTTAAGATTGTTTTCCTTTCTTCTTGTTCTGATTGGGGCCTTTTTACTTTGCGTACGATATTTGCTCAAGCCCAGCAGCAGCGAATGGACATGTTGTAATCTCTAACATAGATGTCAGCCCACACCAAATTTGTCCATAAGAACCAAACGCCGCCTCATCCCCCGAAGAATCACTTCAAATTTGATGAATTAGTGATTCTGGAAATGAGAGGGCGTTGGGTGATTAAGATCATGTGTCAGTGCCACGGTGCAAACAATCATCGAATTTAATAACGATCGATTATGTTAATGCTAGTTTTAAGTTTGACGTTACTGAATGAGTGAAAATTGCCCTACTTTCAATTTGTCCCATAAAAAGCATTCGACCTGATTGATTTGCCTTTTCAAATTAGACAATTTTCGCACTCGAAAGGCAAGCAATAGTATTCAAGACAAATTGTGATGTATCTCACAAAGTCGAGAAGTTGCCTGCCTGTTTTCTCTCCGAGTTAGGAACATATTGAAATGCTTCGGTGGAACACTCGCGTCTCCGATGTGAACCTAGTAACTGAGAGAATGTTCGAAAACTCGAGGCTGGACTTTTTTTAAAGAATGCAGCTCTCCGTCACTTGGTCCAAACAAAGAAGACATTGCCTGGTACACTTTACAATTTTTCTCATTTCTTATTAACTTCTATCTTAATTAAGCTCACTATTAACAGTATACATGTTCTTAATCATGCACATGCACAGATACACGAGAAATTCCTGTGAAGCCAGAGTAGAGTTCTAAATTTTTTCGAATTTCCAAGTCGTGCAACGTATGTCACTTATTATCGATTTTTAATTTTTATTGATAATCTTTCATTTAATTATTTTCATTCTGAACAACATCTAAGCACGTTTAATGTTCTTAACATAAAAATATAACATATGCAACAAAGTAAGAGTAGGAAATTTGAATTTAAAGATCACGTCTCCCTTTGCATTTGCCGTTCTTAAACAGTAAGGGTAGCTGCTAAAATACAAGAAAAACGTCGTTCATTGCTCGGTTCGAAAAAATTTTGCCCGGCGATTAAAATAGAAAAATCACGCTTTTAGAGCTGAAAATTTTGGAATTTAAAGTAATCAAAACTTTTGAGATACCGAATAATAGAATTTTTAACGGTTGCAGTTTTTAATGTTTCAATTTGAAAATCGTTCAATATTGAAGAGATTTATACTCCGCCCCGTTGAAATTTGGGATAAAGTGAAAACAAATTTAAATACAAATGGATGTCATATCTTTAATAAACTTTCTGTAAAGATTTAAATGGTTTCTATAAATATATGTATAAACCACGTTTTTGGCAACCATTCTTCAAAGTGTTTGGACACCAACGAACGCACACTTTTCCCACTGTCAATTATTCTGTAATATTATATATTACTGCTCAATTGGTTAAATCTTTAATAATTTTATGTTTACAGTTGTGCGTTCGACTCGAAGCATTTTTATATAAAAATTGTTCAATTTCAAATACTTTCAATTGAGATGCGGATGCGTTCTCGCCCACCCTCTCGCTTTCCTTTGCTGCTCGCTCACTTTTTCGCCCGCATAGGTCGGTATCGGGTGGTAATATTGTATGAAACGGAAGTCATGTAAACCCTAAGCCTAAGGGGACACCACGTCATTATGAATAAAGAAAAAAGCATCAAGATTGAAGAAAAAGGAAGATTTTAAAATTAAAAGACTTTTTACAACACTATCATGAAAATGGCGTGTTTTCGTACTTATGATCTGTGTGTAATGTGGCGCATTTCGAACGATGCGAATAAAGAATGTACGAAATGGGGAATGCTTACGAAAAGGCCTCTTTTCGTAAGCATTCCACATTTTCACAATAAGTGAAAGGAAGATAGTTAGATAAAGACGGAAATAGGTCGATGTTTTCAGCGACAACTGTAGCGCGCTCATCTCGCGACTTACCGTGCAGAAATAGGAGGCGTACACTGAAAAACTTCACTTTCGTCCGAATCTGACATTTTCTCTATTTTCGATAATATCACATTGATTTAACTATTGAAGAAAACCGAACAAACGCGTGACAGTATTCAGAAATAAGGTTATAAAAGCCGGTAGCCTCTCCGCCGCTAGGTGCGCTATAGTTGCTCAAGTCAAAGTTGCGGGAAAATTTAAATTAGTTCAAAATGTTATACTTCCGAAGTGTTCTCTTTAAAATAAAGTTGCTAAAATAAACAGGTATACATATATGTTGATTCTAAATTCCTTCTTTTTATATGAAAAAATTTGTTAGTTAAACTTATTTAATTTTTACGATTTTCATGATCTTGTTGTAAAAAGTTTCGTGCATGTCTCGTGGTAGGCCCTTTTCTTGACTCGTGCAGTGTTTTGAGACTCGTCTTCGGTTCGGGCACCTTCGGTGCCCTCACCTACGACTCGTCCTAAAACCACTGCACTTGTCACGAAAAGGCCATCGCCTACCACTTGTAATGCAATATACTATTAGAATTATGAGTTGTCATCTCAATGATTCCATACTTGACAATGTTGTGAATTGAACTTTTCTTACATCAAAAGAATTTCAAATCAAACTCGATAAAAATTGCATAATATTTCATTTTGTATCAATGTAGCGATAATTAAAGTGATTGAAAAGGGGGTTTTGAGCAGTAAAAATATAAATTCACTGTCATTTCTCCGTTTTTCCTGGTCTAGCAATCACCCTGTTAAAGAATAACGTATTCTCATTTCGAAAAAAGTTCAGAGCTAGATATTATTTCATTAGAACTCTACTCTAAACCAATTCGCACGGTTACTCTAATTCTATAATGAGCAAAGTGTTGTGAATCAAATAACTGACTCTCGCACTCCACAATTTATGTTTCACATACAGGAAAATCTGTGAATTACCCTACAAACTGTGCAAACAACACATGCAACATGCAATTCTCACCATTCCTCACCATCGTCTTCAATCAAAAAATAAATTCTAAATGAATTAATACTTCCATGAGGGTGAAGTTCTCCTCTTTGATTATTATTATTATTTAAAGATGGTTGACGCGATGGTGAAGCACGAGAAATTAATAGAAGAGTCTAAAAATATAATCTTAAATATTTAACATGCAACTTATCAAAACTATATTCATGCAAAAGCAAACACCTCCTTAAAACATTAAATCTTAATGAAAAAAAAAAACAGTTCAAAAAAGTGTTTGCTCCATAACTTATATATTATAACGTTTAAACAAAATAGGCATGCAAACCAAAAACTCCAAAAGTACGAATGAGAACTAGGAAATAAATCTTCTATGCGGGCAAACGTAATCTCATTTTTATTTTACTTTTATTCTTTATCTCAAAAATAGTAGTCATGATATTACGTTTTTTCACGTCCTCATAAGTTGCTGTAACAAGCTCTACAGTAAAATTCTAACTGGTGAAGAATCAACTCACTAAAGTGGTTGCAAGAACAAACCAGTTTGTCTATATCATGCATTGATGCTCACAAGTTTCATCCTTTCTGATACAATTTTGAATTATAATTCATGTACAAATATTCGACTGCTGAAATTCAACTATGAATCAATTACAAGGTTCCGCGAATTAAAAGTTATTTTTCATTTTAACTAGGGTTTGCGAAACTTATGAGTTTGATCAAAGTTGCATGCACTATTGTTAAAAGTGAGCTACTGAATCGCTATTTAATAGAAATATTAAATATGACGAGCTTAGATACAGCATTCGTGTTCACCCTGCCGATCCACTTGAGTCTGCTCATGCACAATTCTCATATTAAAATTTAAATGAAATCAATAACGTAATTTTAATACATTTTTACGAATTCTATAACCAATGTTTTAATCAATGTAAATAAAAGCAATATTTTTAAAAAACTCAATAAATATATTGTGAAATTAACTTTGCTTTGTGTGAAAATTATGCATCGGCAGGACAAAGTGAGTATTAAACAAAGGAACAAATTAAGCAATCAGCCAGTACCACGGATTTAATATAAAAAGATCGTTACACCCATATCAATACCTTCATCTATATTGATTTGGGTATATAGCACAGCCGACGGCTCCAATTCAAAAAGTATTGTCAATCATGTGATTGAAAAGTCACATGCGCAGTAATAAATATTTTTCTATATATTATACAATTTACTAAACGATATGATTACTTTTTTTATATCTACTTTTTATCTCCGAACCAACAGCAATTAAATTAGTCATTAGGCGTTGGTCGCTCATAAAAAAAAAAACGAAATTAATTTTAATTAATTTACAACCATAGAAGAAGACTCATCTTTTATATTTTGTAAGACTCATTCTCTAGGCGAAAATGTTTGTCTTAATTAATGCGTTGTAATTTTTAAGGACTATACAAGGAACACAGTATAAACTTCTAATATTAATGTAAACATATAAAAATCAATTCTTAGAAATTATAAGATTTTACAACTCAACAAAATTGAAAATGCTTCAAGCTGTAAAATTTCCCATTGGATCGTGGTAGCCATTTTTAACCATTTCAAAACAAACTCGCTTAATCTCAAACTATTTCATACGAAATCAAGTGAGACGTAAAATGATTGTGGGCAAGTTTTTCTATAATAAAATGATTGATTACAAAATTTCCTTGTTTAGAAAATGAATTCACTGCTTCATTTCCCGGCCCCAGGGGCCACCCTGCTAAGTTCAGGATTCGAGTCCCCCACTATCTAACTTTTTGCATCGCGGTCTTTTTTTAATACAAAAAAAAATCAAGAATCCAACATTTGTAGAGATGAGTCTTCTTGCAAGAGACCGGTGGAAGGCCAGAATCACAAGCGTGAAATTATGACTTTTTGAATTTGGAAGGCGCACGGTGCATTTTCTCTCGAATTTATACATAATTTAACGATAATATAGGTATGTTTTATGTGTATATGTATGTATAAATATACATACATATATACATGTGTATATATGTTGGCATATATAAACACGTAGTGAGTTAAGGTAATATATAGAGAAGGTGATGTTAGATACGTGGCTTAGGCTGCGCGAGTGCCGGTCTCCAAGGCTCCACCTACTGACTTGGATCAAATCGTCTTTGTAATGGTCCGCTGCAAACATATCGATAGCCACAACTGTATAGCTGCTATCCTCGCTTCAATCTACCGCCAAAAGACCGGGCTACTTCGGTGAAAAGACCCTAAGGTCGCGCTCGTTCTCGGGGTACGCGCAAGTACCGATTTTATTTCTTAAGTACTAATTTCTTACATCTAAAGTTTAAGGTCTAAATTTAATCAGGGCCGGCGCAAACTGTGTGGATTGTGTGGAACTCTACACCCCAAAGTTTGATCACACGTTTAGCCTTTTTGGACATTTATTTTTGAGTTAAAACAATTAATTACGAATGGTAAAATTCAAAACTGCACAATTTTTCGTGAAATATTTCGTTCACGTAAGATATATAATATTGTAAATTCGAAATCATATGCAACTGAAAATAGTTTTATTTAGCTTTTGGTGTTTAAGGTATCAACAATTTGTTAAAGTGTTGACGGTTTGTGATTATTACTAGGTCTTGTTGTTCACTGCGTTTAAGTCGGGTAAGGAGGGGCACCGCCGACCGGTGGGACAAAGGCGACTTTGCTTATAACATTGCTATTATTTAACAATTTTAATATTACTTTGCATTAAATGAATCTATTTTATTACAGAGATAGTGTTACATACTAAAATCTTGAAAATTGACGATGTAAAAGAAAAATTATGCAGAAAACAGTTTTGACAACGAAAGAATGGAAGATTCGCTGACAGAAATATAAAGTTTCCAACATTAATGGCAATACTTACAGTATGAAAATTTGATATTTTGACAGATAAAACAATGTCACATTATGCCATTATAATAATTGAACGTAATTCAGGTCCAAAGTATATTAAATATCGTAAATAATTGAGGCCTCACCAGTGGGGCAAGCCCGACGAAAATAATATTTTACACGTGCTTAGGTTATAAACGTATCATAAGTTTTGTCGATAAGTGATTGGTAATGTAGAACAGCCACTTATCTTCTGGGCTACAAGCAAGAAACTAATAAATATTATTATTTTAAATCCGGTCGGTAGAGCGGGTGTTTTGTATTGGTATGGTAGAAACCTTTGTGCGTAGCCCGTCTCTAGTGCAATGTCAACGCATAAGAGGTTACATCACAGCTATTACTATCTTTATTAAAAATAACTTATTCTTCTTGCTGGAAATGTTTTAAGGTAATTTTTCCAGTATATAAAATACCAGAAGCGAACCATCATGTTTTGCCATCTTCAGATGTTTTCATTTTCATAAAAAGCCGCGATCGGCTTTGCCCTCGGGTGTGGGGCAAAGCCGATGAAATACAACTTGTTGGAAATAATTGAATTATTAAATCATTGTTTCATTAAATGTAATTAATAATTATAGAAATATAATATGCAATAATGTAGGACTCGAAATGAAAAAAGTGGATCAATTCCACATCTTATTAACTTTAAAAAAATCATTGACTGTTAACTGGTCGGCGCTGCCCCTCCTTATCCTACTACTGACGGGCGGGACAGATTTCACACCGAGGATGAGCATAAACACTCGATGATATATCGAATGACTACATCCGAATGGGTACCTCGGTAGCCGACTGCGGTCGAAAAGGTTTTCTGCAGTTTTCCTATCCTTTGCTCAAGATTTCAATTGGATATTAACTTATGTTTTTTTTTTATATGTAAATGTCCAAAAAGGATGTAATTATGAGTAAAAAAAATTGTATTACACATATATTCATTTCGGATACGTCCGTAAGATATTGTAAAACGAAAATTGATTTCATTTATTGCACCCTCCCCTTCCTGCATTGAATTCCACTCAGAAAATACTTGCTCCGCCGACCCTGAATGGAATCGAAATTATATATATCTATATTATAATGCCTCTATGAAGTGTATGCTCCTCAATCGGGTTAGACTTCGACTTCAATTAATCACAGCTTGACTCCATAAACTCTTCAAGAAATATCTACGGATCTTATTTAATATTATCTTTATAAAATACGCTGCCAATTTTCTTTTTTCAGTGACTGAAGCCAAAAAAGTTAAAAGCATTTTTAAAGAAAAAATACCGACTGTAGTAGTATCCTACCTATTGTAAGAACTGCTTATGAGAAAATCAATAGTTTTGGAGATAAGCGGCAGGATGTCCAATTCGACGAATGTAAATAGTACATTATTTATGGGCTTTTTATCGAATACTCAATGCAAGCTTAAATTTGATTGATGAATTTGACTGGAGAATTTATTTTGCCAAACTGCTTGGATGAAAGAGTGGTCTAATCTTGAAAAAAAAGAACAATTGAACATACACGATTTTTTTAGCTACTTAATGATTCTATTCGTGTATACAGTTTCGTAATTGAATCGAAATATATATACATAATGGTGAAAAAATTTCTTTTAAATTTTCCCAAATTTCAAACCATTTTTGGAAAAGTTTAAAAACTTGAAATGTTTCCGGTCACATGTAGTTGATCAGAAAAGTTTCGAATTTTCCAACATTCCTAAAAATATCTTGAAAGCAAGTTTGAAAATGAAATCTTTTGTAGTTTCAAAGAAAAGTTTTCTCCGTTGCTTTCTTAAAAAGCTAGATTTATATAGATTGGCTTCCAGAGATTTGCGGATTTTCAGCAATTCACCGAACGAAGCCTAGAGGACGTAATTGATAGAGCAAGACGTTCGCAACCAAAAAATTAAATTAAAAATGCAACTTTTATTGCTAATTTTTGTGTCTTCAAATTAAAAATTAGGAGCACACTTAGTGCTTTTAATTTCTGAAAAAAAAATCTTAGTTCAAATTGGACATTTCCTACTATCAATAAAATAGAAAGGCTTTCGAGAAAGAGGCACAAATAAAATACATACATCGCATGGCTAAGAAAATGTTTCACCTACAATAAATAAATTGGTTGCGTCTTGCTATAAAAAATATGTTGTTCCTTATTGGCATGAGGTCAATCTGACCCCACGTACGCAACTAAAGACAAAAATCATGCATGGAGGAAAAGCGATATTATATTACGAAAAAATATCGTGATACTTATTTCTGTATGAAGTCTCCGAATATAGGGTTCTAAAAATTAAATTAGTTTCTTAATAGGATTTTGGAATGCTATTCTTTAGTTCTTTAACCCATGATGAGTACGCAACGACGTTTAGTCCTCTGTCGCTTATTGCTGGATATTCATGTAAACATTATTTCTTCTTTTTTTTTAGAATATTTAATACTCTTAAAATAATACCCACATGAAAAATATTTTTCAGCTGGGAAATATAAGATTTGTCCACACATTTTTGAATTTATTAAGAAAATCATTGTTTTCATTCAAGTTGCTTGTGGTGGAAGATGAATCCTTTTTGGGAATCAAAAATTAAACGAAAACTTTTAAAAATTACAATGTTACAAATGAGTGATGGTATTGTTTAATAACAGAGGCATGGGCAGTTATTATTATTATAGACCAGCTGGTTCATAAGTCTAATTCAAGTCCTTTAGTATGAGTATTTGGGTGGTCCAAAAATGCATTGCAAATTTTTTTCCACTCTAGATGGCCCCGGCCCCCCCCCCCTAAGTTTCAATTTCCGGAGAAAGAAATTCCGTAATTTTTTTTGCGACATTCAAATATTAACACGTGCCACCGGGCACTTCAAAATCCAATTTAATTATCATGGGGAAATTTTGGATTTTCGAAACATTGAACTCTTACTTCAGAGTTTGATCGAAACGAGCCAAGTTTTTTAGGGATTGAAGAGGAGTGTGTAGGAAATAAAACCATACCATTCGAGTATAGCCGGATTCCAATTGACAAATTTGCCACGTACGACCCATATTAAATACAGTAAACCCTCGTTAACACGAACCCGAAGGGACCGGGAATTTGGGAGTTCGTGTTAAAATAATTCGTGTTATCCGGGTATAATCCCTGTATAACCCTGCCGGGACCGCAATTTCTGTACGTGTTAACCGAGTGTTCGTCTTAACCGAGTTCGTGTTAACGAGGGTTTACTGTACCATTTTTTTAAATTAGGTAAGACAAAATATGAAAAAAAAGTTCGGTAAAAATTAGAAAATTCATTAAATAAACAATAACAAAAATTGTTTTCATTTGTAATAATCTTTGCTCTGTTAAACAAAACCATCATTTATATAATTGCGATTTCCGAAAGTATAATTTTTTTTTCAAACGTGTGTCCTTTCCTCATTATATCTTTTTAAAAAGGGGAGAATTCAAAATAATCAACATTTTGTGTATAAAAATGTGTTCTACAGTAATGAGGCGCAGTGGGCCTTGACATGATTTTACAAAAAATTTTTTTTTTTTTTTCAAATTTGAAAGAAATAATATTTTTATTTTAAAATTACTAATGAAAAAATTTAATTATTTGTATAAAATAAAACATTACATATACGTTTCATGATGCTGATACGCATACTAAAAAAAAAATTTATAACCTAAAAAATGGGCTACCCAGATTGAAAAGCTACATATAGCATAGACCTTTGGGTTAAATCGTGTTAAGATCCATTATGGACAATATAAATTTAGAAAATCTGAAAAGAACCAGTAACAAAATTGTTTGAAATTTAACTAAATTAATTATAAGTGTAATTATACCAAATTTTAAAGATACCTATCAAAATATAATTTATTCTCACTTCTCAACAAATTTGAATAAGAAAAATTCGAACATATAAACCTAACTCTCGAATATAAAAATGTCTCAATTCCAAAAAGTATTCACTTCGGAAGATCAAAATTTAAAATCACGTAAAAAATTGAAAATTAATGCCAACATCCGAGTTTAAGAAGCATACGAAATTAAATACTTTTTACGCTCATTAAGTCTTAGAACTCATTTCAATTTTTTTAAATGACATAGAATTTTAAATTCGAAATTTTTCAATGAGCCAAAAGATTTTTTTAGTTTTTTTAGAACGAAAGGCAAAAAAAAAAGTAAAATGCAAAAGAAACACAGGTTTTTCGCAACTTCAAGGTCACTGTAGGAATTACAAGGTATAAACCCGCTTGCAATAAAAAAAATTTCAACCTATCCCAAACTTTGAAATTATTTTTTGACTTGAAATAACGTGAAAATGTAATTTTTCATTGTTTTTATTGATTTTAGATGAAACTTTAGAGGAGCCATTTTGACTCCGTTGACCATTGTTGTAACTGGAAATAAAAACATGACATTTTGCTCCGCCCCCATTGCTCGAGAATTGGAACAAAAGAGGCGTACTCGAAAATTGAATTTTTACACATTTCACATTGATTTTATGCAAAAATAAATATATTAGTATTGATTTTACGTAAGAAACCACCAAGCAAATTTTTCATCTGAATAATTTTTTTGTTAATTAATATTTCCGTCCAAGTTTATAAAGATTGCACGAGAGAGTGAGAATCGGCCAATTCTGAATTTGAAAAGCATAATCTGCATAATTGAGAGTAAAAGGGAAGGTAATTTTGTCATTTGCGAAAAAGTCGGATGTGCTAAGATCCGAAATTCTGTTTGACAGGAAAGCGTAAGCTCGAAAGGACTAGAGTCGTACTTAAATGGAGGCCATTTTGTATTTCCCATACAGAGGACCGTATTGATTTATCTGTCACTAGGACGAAACTCGTTACTTTCCCGAGGGATTAACTCTCGTGAGAGACTTTCGCCTAATCGCTACTCTAATCAATCGCGCGAGATTCTCCGCAATTTACCGAAGTCGAATTCGCAAACGAAAGACTGATTTCCTTCCAGAAATGACAAGTGCTAATGGTACTCGCGAACTTCAAAACACGAAACAATCGCAAGGAATATAAACTCGCGTATTTCGAGACGCATCGCGTAAACGTTTCTCATAGTTACCTTTCTTGTCGGACATAATTGCTTAAAGTTCACAGAAAAACTAGAAAAAATACTTTATCGCTAATTCAATCACCGAATTCTGTATTAACACTGACAAAACGGATCACGACTGACACTTGGCAGACAGTCAGACACTGGCGTCCGTATCGAGCGTTTCCATATCGGTCCTCGGATTGGTCGAAATTTGTGCGCATTTAAACGGTGAGCCAATCAATGTGCGGAGAGTTTCAACCAATACGCTCGGTGAAAAGAGGAAATGAAGATGGGGATTTGTGACAGGTTGGACGCCATTACCCACACATCCAAGATTTTCTGTGCAGGTGCTTATGAATCTTTTGATAGTGTTGAGCAAAAATGGCAGACACGAAGGCCGCTTTCGCACACAATCAAAATTCTCCTCTTGCACTTGCAGGCCACAATCAAACATCTGTCCAGTGTTATACTGCGCATCTTTCGTCTTGCCCACACCTTGGTTGACTTCGCCAGGGTTGCGGTCTAACAGTAAGGGCACTGATTTCAAGCCAGACAAGAAAATAATTCAATAAATGCTTGAAAAAATACAGTAACAAGAAAAGTTGGATGTAAAAATTACTTAAAATTCATTAAGAGTTCATCAAAACATAGAAGGCTTGATCAGAGTTACGCAAGCCCAGCGCAAACCGTGTGGAACTGTGGATTGTTTGGAACTCCATATCAAACATTTTAAATAAACTTTTAGCCTTTTCGGACGCATTAATTTTTGTGTTGAAAAAATGGATTCCGAATGGTAAAGTGCAAAACTGCAAAATTTCAAATGAAATATTTCGTTCATACAATATAAATATAATATTGTACAGTCTGAACATGATGGGGGAGTGGTTGGTGGTTCATGTTATCTTGGTCGCTCGGAGGGGAAATTATGTTGCGCAGTAGACATGTACGCGGCAATAAGTAATGGCGGGGTTTTTGAATCTCTGGGCACCATCTGCGCAAACGTAAAAAGAATTGAGACAGTGTTGGGGGTACCAAATGAGAGGAAGTTCAAGATATCGAGGTTCATAGAATCAAGATCCGGATGTAAATTAAAAATAATATAGGACTGAAAAAAGTTTTATTTAATGTTTAGATGTTTCTTGCTAGGTCTGGTTTTTCACTACGTCCAAGTTATTCGTATTTATTCAAGTTGAATTAAGTCAAATTTATTTATGCACATTCTCTTGTTACTCATATTTAATCATTAATACTTGTACACTGTATAACTCTGATGGTATGTTGTCCGGTTTGACAATTACCGCAGTAATCATAGAAAAAGTTGCCCTTTTTTAATTTTTTAGGGCGCTGCGCCCCCAGTAAACACGAGATAAATTTAAAATATCGTTATTGTTATCGTTCGCAGGATGCCCAATTAAAATTGGCAAGCAGAAGCCCATCTATCAATTGTTTCGAAGGCGGCTAGTAATCTAGTGATTTTTTCGGCAAAATGAGTTTTAGGGAAAATGAAATTTCGGACAAGTGAATACCGACCGTGTTGACTGGGGCCCCCCGTGGAGGTAGATTCCTAGAATAGTGGAACAGGTTTGACCGGTGAAGTGCCTGCATGAGCTCTAGCAGTCACCTCATTGGTCAAAACTGTTCCACTATTCTACCAATCTACCTCCATGGAACTGCGCCCTTAAAGAAAAAAAGATTTTTCAAATGAATAGGGTCATCCACACAAATTTTGTTTGCTTTATAGGTAAGTTTTTTATAAACTTTGACTCCCAAATAATTAAAATGAGAAATTAAAACTTAATTTCGTTTATTTAATCATTTATAATAATTTCTTAAAATGTGATAAAATATCCACCGCAAGTGTAGATTTATAAAAGAAAACATGTGGCGCCCTCACGGCTCGAAACACGTGGTGTGACGTCACGCGCCGTCAAAACCGAAGAAAATACTTGGTCAGTTTGATAAAAATAACAATCGAAATAATGAATTATCAACATTTTTTGCCAAAAAGGATTTATTTTCATGAAGTATCAATATGCCTGGATACGTTGAAGCCAGTTCGGATAATTTGCCAAAAATGAGTACACTTCTTATGATTAGCGATTTCTTCGCGAAGTGTTCCAGTTTCAATGTTGCTGAGACTCGAGGAGTGCAAGCGAAAAAATAAGTAAATGGCATAAATGATGATGACATTTTGAAACATTTATTTGTATTCATTTAATTTATTAGTTTACAATGATAATTGCTTCAGGCGAATCGTAACATATATGCAATATTGAATTCAGAAAGCCTAACCTCACTTTTCTATAGATGCTTTTATAAATACTTGTATAAAATTGTTATCAAATTTATAATTATAAGATTTATAATTAATTTTATAAATATTTTATTTTATAATACTTAGGATTCACAAAATACAATTTATTTATATATTTTTGTATTATTTTCCACATTTGCGACCTGAAAACATATAAGTCACATGTACAATGTTCCAGTAACAATTTATTGATAAAAAGCGTTCCAATATCGATATATAAGATGCATTTCAACGATTACACCGAACCGTGAAATTTCATGAAATCGGTCAGATGACATGGTCGGTCGGCGTCAACTTCGGTCACTCCCCATCCCTAATCACTATACATTTTTATACGAATATTACGTCGTTTATGTATTATACGTAGAAAACCTCGAGTGACACGTCACAACCCATCCCTGTCGGCCGGTCACAGCCGGTCAAGCCGACCAGCGGACATAACATAAGTCAACATAAGTAGTAGGGATACTTGTTAGATTCTGGTTGGCTTTTTAGCTAGTGTTTAAAATAGACAAACTATAGGTTTATAGTTTTTTGTTTATAAATAGTGCTGGTAACTAGTAATGCCAAATTAATTTCAGTGAAAAATAACGGACAGTTGAAGGAAGCACTCTAAATGCGGTTAAGTTGATTTTCATCACAATTAAGTTGTGAAACTCTGTAGCCTAGGTAACTGAATTATATCTTTCTTAGCCATCGATGTTTTTCTTTCGAAATTTTTTAATTCTTTTTTCAGAATAGTTATTAGTCAAAAATTGTGATAAAATTTGTACTGTGGAATTCTAACTCTCAAACCAGGCGACAATTTAGATGTAAACATGTCAAATGTGCTATATGAATAATAAATTATTAAGATTTTCCAAATTTATAATCATTGAAAATTGAAAGCGTTTAATTTTCAGATCTTGCATCAGTTTAATTTTAATTTACAATTAAAGATATTTGTCAAAAGGGATCTAGGTAAATTTTAAAATGTCCGCCGATATTGGAGGTTAAAATATATCTTACGATAAAAATGCGGTAAGCCTGAGTAAACCCTGAATGCAAGTTCAATTACCTGAAAGGACAATAATTTTTTAAATAAAAAAATACAATGAATCAAAACACGCTTCTGTAAAAATAAATACTAACTAAATCATGACCTCTATCTCATTGTCGAGAATGGATCCAAGTGATCTAAGAATCATCAAAATAAACAAAAAGTTACGATATACGTAACTGGGAAAAGAGGTTAAAAACTTTAATATTATTTTAATTTTCCTATAATATTTGTGAAATAATGAGTCTTTAGTTAAAAAGAAATAAAGGCAAATTATTATTTCTGGAAAAGGCATCTAAAATATATGCATCGTGCAAAAGGGATCACTGCAGAAAAAATAGTTGGATCCCCTCTATAAGGAATGTTTTTCTCAATGTCATCGCACAGGAAGCTAATCATGCAAGAAATGCGATATATTATAGTTTTTTAACCATCACTAAAAATATATATGTGATTATGAATTCAAATGTACGCCAATTCACTTTTTTGGATTTTTTCTCGAAATCGAGATTTTAGTAGTTCGGCCTTTTTTTTGACAAAAGTCTTCAATTAGAGTTTACAATTAATCTTTTTAAATTGAAATGTTCAAAATTGTATAATTTTAAGGGCGATGGAACCGCAAGCCCTAACATCAAAATTGAATTGCCTCTTTTTGCACCATAAATACTAGAGAATGCCATCTTTGTCAGATACTTGGGACCCACTGTCATTTCGAAATCCAGTATTCGGAGTGAAAATTTGGCCAATTTAAATACTTTTTGTTTAAAATAATTTTTTTTTATTCTAACCCGAGCATTCGAAAAAATCGCTTTACACCAAAAATATTGAAATTGGCCAATTTTTCACTCTTAATACAGACTAGATTCAAAACAAGAGTAGGCCCCAAGTACCTAATTTACACATATTAACAAATTGAACAACACAATTCTTGAAAAAAGGTCATAAAAGGAATAATTTGATTGGAAATACTGAAAGCATTCATGATTTTCAATTTAAATTGCAGGATTCGATCAAAAATGCCGGCGGCCGTTTCGACGTCCTTGACATACGAGATTCTCATGTACCTGAATTCGTTTTACTTCGGGATGTTCGCGACCTGCGAACTGTGCATGGGAATTTACAAGGCAGCAAATTTACCATCCCCAGGCACGAGTAAATTACTCACGGAATTCGCCCTGCTGCTGTTTCTGCTAAGCACAGAAGGTGGTCGCATTTTTCTTGGAAGAAAGGGAAATTTGATGGAGCGCGGTTTACTTTTTCTTCTCGCCATTGCACTTACAGTTCCAAGTTCGCTCGTCACACTTTACTTTCTTCTTTGGCAACACTACACGCTGAGATTAGAAGTCATTCTATGTAGCATCCAGATAGTTTTATTGTGCATTGAACTAATCATTGCTGTAATGTGTCTGATTTCTATTTATCGACCACATCAAGATGATTGAAACTTTTTATTGTTATCGTATTTTTATTAACAAAAAAACCGGGTGGTTTCATAACTCAAATATGTGTTACTACTATTTTATGTGACGGTAAATCAAAAACAAACATAATACAGGGTGGCCACTGGACCAATAAAATAGGAAAGTGAATTTATTTTCTGATATTGGGAATGAGTTCAACTCGAAATTCTCAAAAATGTTGATGTTTATATTCGTGAAATTGTACCATTCTAAGCACACAAAAATTTAAAATATGATTTTCAGTGTGGAAAAATATAGGATATAGGTCCTAGGAAACCAGTCCAATTTAATAGTTTGGAAGCTTGAATTTGAAAAACCTTACTTTATTAATTATCTTAATTCGTTTAATTATTGAGTCCGGAATTTTGCATAATTCCAATTTGAAATTAGTTTTCAAAAGTTTTGATTTGAAATTTCAATGACCAGGAAAGAATAGTTACAAAGCCGATTGTTTATTCTTAAATTTTAGTGGCCTCTATATAATAGTTTAAAACTGTTGTTAGAAATCTGCAAATGAAACTACCCTATTAGTTCAGGATTGTTTTGCGACGTTGCATTTATTTATTCATTCACCATGTGTACTTATTTATTTAACGATCTAACTCCGTCTGAATGAAACGAGACTGCGATATATCTCTAACGCTCCTTAAGCTTCAATAATTTAAATAATCAGTCTGAGTGCCTTAATTAATAATTAAATTTCACATCCTTTGAAATGCTCGGCAGGACAAAAATAAATTTATTCTCGAATATAATCCGATAAAGGCTGTAAAATATACTGAATCTCAATATGCCTAATTTACACTCTTTTTACATAGATATAATAAATTATACAAAAATATAGGAGACACGATACATGATAGCTCAGAGCTAAGCTAGGCATTTATGTTCTAAGACTTTTTGTACACCAAAGAACAAAAAATAAATATTTACAATAATTGTAGAAAAGTCTACTTTCTTCGATATTGATCTACAGGTTGTAATTCACCTGTTGTTATCGAGTCCAAGATCCAGATTTCCTTCAGACCTTCCGTCCCAACCACTATTTCCGCGACTGCAGGATCCTCCGTTACTTGACCGCCAGCTGTTTTTATCAGCTCTTTTAGAGACGAGGATGCTGGATTTGTACCATTTTCAACGTAGATTATTCCGCAGGCTGAAAATAATTCTGGTACGAAGGCCTTTCCAAAAAGCTGTCGATCTCTGCGATTTTCCTGTTTAGCATTTTATGAAAATCGTTAATTCATGTATTGATGAATGCTTACTGACTGAATTAAGCTTCATATCGTCGCTAAAGTCCTGACACAAACTAATCAGTTTTTTTTTCATTTTTCAGGAGACATAAAAAACTGTTTTATTCTAACACTATTAGCACCGGTGCGAAAATTTGCTTCGGAAAACGTAATAAAACCATTTTGGCCAAAATGTGGATTAGGCGATGTCAGAACTTAAGCGACGATATTATTTATAATGTATTCCCTATTGATATACGCGTCAGGAATATCAGGATCGATAAATGGTCGTTCGATTTTAATGAAACTTTGTGAAATCATACTACTATATAAGCGAAATTTGAAGTCCTCAGAATTTTTTGAAATTTTTAAAAATTAAGGGAGTCATGCCATATTGAATTAAGGATTTGAATTTTTTTGAAGAGATATACAGTGAAGTCTCCCGTATTTCCGCGTCCTTGAAACGTAAAGATTCTTTATTTCCAAGGCTGGAGGGGCCCCACATATACCGCGAGTGGGTAGGTTCTTTTTATCAAGCGACTTTTTCAACTACACATGTACCGAAAAAGCGCGGGTCGATTTTATATCAATAAATATGTACTATAGACGGAATCCATTTCAAATCAGGCAGGTTCTACACTTGAAGTTACAGAATCTCTCGGGGACAAAATATGTGGTTTTTTAGAGGAAATTAGGCGATACGCTTTTTTGCGATTTGTGAAAAAAACCCACACTTATATTTTTTTGCCAATTTTTTGTTCAATTTGCACTATCGTAAGGAAAATACCTTGTGAGTTTAATGCTTGCTAAATAACTTTTGTGGGCAGGAGAATTTTTTTTCATAAAATCGAATTTTCGTATTTTTCTTGAAAACAACAGATACAAAAAAATGTTAACAAAATTTCGTATTTTTCTTGAAAATAACAGATACAAAAAAATGTTAACAAAATAGTTTGCACATTCAAAAAAGTTCTGCAAAAAGTTCTATTACTCATTTATGATATCTTGTACCAGTTCCGAGAAATATGAAAAAATTCAATTTTCATTAACAAAAAATTGTCTTCATTCCTGGCTTATGGAAATACCAAACATTTTTGTTAAATATTAAAAAAATATATACGTTCATATAAGGAAAACTCCATGTTAGTTTTACGTGGGATGAACAATTTTTATCATCAGAAAATTATTTTTCATAAATTCGAATTTTGAAATTTTTTGCTGAAACAATTTAAGTTACAAAATGAATGTCAAGACAAGAAATTTGTTGACTGAAAAGTTTTTATATTCAATATATTTAAATATATTTCACATTTATCCAGGTATTTTTCAACAATGTATAAAAACTTTATCTGAATCTCAGTTTAAAAAATAAATAAATAATACCTGGATTTATATTCAACAAAAATAGGGGGTATTTCCATAAGCCAGGAATGAAGACAATTTTTTGTTTATGAAAATTGAATTTTTTCATTTTTCTCGGAAATAATACAAGATATCATAAATGCGTAAGAGAACTTTTTGTAGAACTTTTTTAAATGTGCAAACTATTCTGTCAACATTTTTTTTGTATCTGTTGTTGTTTTCAGGAAAAATGCGAAAATTCGATTTTATGAAAACAAAATTCTCCTGCCCACACAGGTATTTTTCTTATGATAGTAAAAATTCAACAAAAATTGGCAAAAAATATAAGTGTGGGTTTTTTGAGAAAATCGGATTTTAACATTTTCAGAAAAACTGCCGCCATTTGGTTCATTTTGAAGATTTTTTTAATTTCTTCGCGGACTTCGAAAGAAGGCAATAAACTCTTCCAGAATTTATAGATTTTAAAAATTACATAATTGTAAGCAATTTTAAGTTGGAAACATTAGAAATTGACAGAATAACATTTTTTTTAAACTGAACGCTTTTTAAATTGTAATTGATAGATTTTCAAAATTATATCATTGTGAGCAATTTGAAGTTAGAAACATTAAAAATTGAAAGAATAACTTTTTTTTTAAACTGAACACTTTTTGAATTGGAATTTATACATTTTCAAAATTATATCATTGTGAGCAATTTTAAGTTAGAAACTTAAAAAATTGAAACATTAACATTTTGTTTAAACTGAACATTTTTTTAATTTGGAATTTACAGATTTTCAAAATCACATCATTGTAAGCAATTTTAAGTTGGAAACATTAGAAATAGACAGAATAACATTTTTTTTAAACTGAACGCTTTTTAAATTGAAATTGATAGATTTTCAAAATTATATCATTGTGAGCAATTTTAAGTTGAAAACATTAAAAATTGAAAGATTAACATTATTTTTTTAAACTGAACACTTTTTAAATTGGAATTTATAGATTTTCAAAATTATATCATTGTAAGCAATTTAAAATTAGAAACATTTAAAATTGAAAGATTACCAATTTTTTTAAACTCAACACTTTTTAAATTGGAAGCAAAATTATTTTAATTTTTGGTCCTTACAAATGATTAATTGGTCAATTTGTTATTCATACTTCAAAAATTGTTTTTAAGTCTATTTTAAATATTCTCTTTCTTTAATTAGAAATCATTTAAAAATGTTTTCAGGAATCTTACGGAAAAAATTTTTCTTATCTTCAAACGTTTCAAAATCCTTAAAAAGCTTCAAAATTTAATTTTAAACTTTAATTTGAAACTTGAAAAGATTTCAAAAAATTATCAAAACAAAATATAGATTTTTGATGATTTCAAAATAAAATGTTTAAGCTTTTTAAGGATTTTGGAACGTTTAAAGATAATAAAAAAATTTTTCGTAATATTCCTGAAAAAATTTAAAATGATTTCTTATTTAAAAAAAAAGAGAATATTTAAAATAGATTTCAAAACAAGTTTTGAAGTATGAATAACAATTGGCCAATTAATCATTTGTGAAAACCAAAAATTAGAATAATTTTGCTCCCAATTTAAAAAGTGTTCAGTTGAAAAAAATGTTAATCTTTCAATTTTTAGTGTTTCTAACTTAAAATTGCTTACAATGATATAATTTTGAAAATCTATAAATTCGTTGATTCAGTCTTCAATTTAGAGAATTAAAAATATGTAATAGCGTGGATTTATATGTATTTTGAAATCTTTGAACTGTACAATTTATAAAAGTTTAACAATTATTTAGTCACTGAGCGCTTAATGAAAAAAAATTTAGAATTTAATTTTAAAAGTTTAAAATTCAAAAGAGTTTCACTGTAAGTGTTTTAATTTACAGTTCGATTTTTGTGATTTCAAATAAAAAAAATTTTACCTTCAAGAGTTTCAATCTTTTTTCGCAAACCTGGAAAAACCCGGAAATGACCGGGAAAATTTGTCCTTGATTAAAACTACCACCTTGAATTAACAATAAAAAATATTATATTATTTTATTATAATTATATTTATTCATTTTAATAAATATTCATCATTGAGGATTAATATATTTAATTATAAACTTTTGAATTCTTATAATTATTCAATAAAAACAACAAAATAAATGATAATAAAACATACAATTTTAAACCTTTAGAATGCTGACATCCAAATAATTAATTTTACCACCATTCAGCTGCTTGTTTTCGTGACGATTTTAGAATTATTAATTACTGTTATGCATATTATTACAAAAAAATATTTTCGGCAAAAATTTGGAAACTACTTCAAGTTTATTAATTATTTTATACTTTTCTCCCATGCACTGAAATGCAAAAGCCAGCCGGCCTGATCGGAGCGCCAACTGTCGGATTAGTTCACTGGTCCGGATGCTAAGAAAATCTACTACTACATACACCTACACGGTCGATGCATAGGGCTGGTGTTGACGGAACTGTGCAATTTGAAATAACCGTGTACAGGGGACTTGAAATATAGGAGACTTCATTGTATCCGGAACCGCTAATTTGATTTTGATGGAACTTGATAGTACCATAAGTATAATTATACATTTTGAGAATATAAGACTTTTTTTAAAAATTCACAATTACGACACTTTCATAAATTATTGGAGCCTCTTTTACATTTTTGAAGCTTTAATTGCATTTTTTAAATCTTTTCAACTATTTTTTCAAATTACGTTCTTTTATAAAATATCACAATTGTTTTCTGACAGGTATGTTCAATTTACATATTTTTGTGTAAACCACTATCCTTCTTACGATATGAATTATGCGACCTTTACATTCATAAATATTATTTTTATTAAATTATAAATATGTGTATTGACTCCTGAGAAAGGCCCGCAATGTGGTCTAAACGTTGAGGCTTTTTTACGAAATAAATATGTATTTTACATATTTTTTATGCTTTTATTGTGACATCATTGACCGTAAGAACGAATATATTTGCTGCAATTTGATGAAATACTTATTGAAAACTCAATTATTTCAGATTTAGACTCAATAAGTAGACACATTTAAATTAATACGGCTTGAAATACAATTTTACACTAAATCTTTTGAGATTCAAGGAATTCTTTTCTATTTTAGAAAAATAAAACTGATCATTACATTCTATTCCCATTTGTCAGCCTTAAGAATTGAGAACAATTTTATATTACAAACGTGACGTAATTTCCGATTGAATCTTTCAGAGTTGGACAATTTGAAAAGCGGTTAATTTGAATTTGAATTTCGTACCTGCACAGCGGCTGAAAAGTGGGCCATTTCGTACGGCTCCGGATGGATCCAATCCCCGTTTTCAAGAGATTTCAAAACCCACTCGAGACTCACAAGCCAACAGCCTCTTATAATCCCTTTTAATAGATTTATGGTCCGCACTCCAGTGCTTACCACGTGAGTCGTTTTACGGGACACGTTCAATTCCATCTCTGCTTTACCCAGTTGTTTTACAACACTCTTTACTAAACTTTTGTCTCTGTACAAAAAAATTAAAAGTATTAAAAATTTGGTTTTATTCAAATGAAGGGTAGAAATGCAAAAGGAGTCAAGCGCCAAATTTTCGAAATCGGGGTTATTAGCTCAAAAAATCAGATAAATTCTATTACACAAGCCTGCCAAAGGATTTTTTTCGGGCATCATTTTTCAAAATTTGTGTTCTTGTGTTCACAGTCCGAGAAGCTTTTCTAACCACAAAGTAAAAAACCAAATTTCATTTTTCTCGACACTGGCTAATTATTTTTAATTACTATTGGGTCCCTTCCGTTCAGCACTGAATAACCTGAAACCCAATTCAAATTTCGCGAAACTGCATGATTTTTTTAAAACAAACTTTTTGGAAATCAATTCGTCCATTCAATAGCTAGAATTCAAATTTTTAGTTTTTTCTTAAACTGCAAATTGACTCCACAATGAATGTTGAAAGATGTTAAAAGTCTATACGGACCCAAAATCTAACCTCGAAACGTGACCTGTTTCATTCAATTTCTCGAAACCGGATAGCTTTTCGTGAGCAAACTTTTTTTTAGTTCGATAGAGCATGAAAGTATCTCGAAAGAACTTTCTTATTTTTTTCTTAAATGGTCCCGCTGAATTTACAACATGTTTGTAGTCTCTCCTGAAAAAAGTGAAAAATGGCGCTTGACTCCTTTTGCATTTCTACCCTTCAAATGTAAAAAGCATGTTTTAAAAACAATAAATAATAGTTTTAAAATATTACTCATTAGATAAGCCAGTCGTGACAATAATCCTCTTTGAAACTTTGTTATTCTTCTGAGCTTTTTTCTTTGGTTCAAAATCACTGAACGAACTCCTGCCCCCTTCCGAGTTCTCGCTCTCCTTAAATTGCACCCTATTCCTTTCCATTTCAGTCACAATACCAGAACTCGCGATTTTCTTTATAACTATCTTTTTTCGCAATACTTTCCTATTTTTTTTACGCTTTGTCAAATTTTGAGTTGGATGATTAGCTGACACATCTTCCACTGATTCGGCACTGGATTCAGACGACTCCAAGTCATTTGTTAGTTTTTGTGTCTTTTGCGTTTTTTGTGTTCTTAGAGACATTTGTGTTTTTTGCATGCTCTGCATTTTCAGCCATTTTTTATTTTTTCTTCTTTTCGGAAATATGATTTGTTTAGGGGATGGAGTTAAACTTCTGGCTGGACTCAAAGAAAGTTGTTGAGAGCGACCTCGTAATGGGTAAAGTTTTTTTTTCCGTGGCTTTTTAGAATTATCTGGTGACGAATCTTCGGCTTTTGAACTTTTGTTTGACTCAGTTGTTGTTATTTTTTCAAGGGATTCACTGGAAGGTTGAGTGGATTCTGATCCATAGTTGTTTAATGCTGGATGTCTGGAATAATTATAAAAGAATTAACTATTATAAGGCGTATAGAATTTTTAACGATTTAAATTCCAAACGATATAATTTTATACACTTTTGAGCAAAGGATTTAAAGGAATTTTAAAAGACTTTTTGAAGTGTTTCGTGTTCGTTTCAGATTAAGTTCCACAAGTGAAAACTTTCACAAAGTCTAATTATCTCAACAGATTTCAAATTATTTTAAGTTTTCAAAAGATTTCAAGAATTTCAGTGATTTGAAAAGACTTCAGTAAATGTCAAGGGATTTTCAATGACTTCAATGGATATCAGCGTATTTGAAAGGAACTCAATTTATTTCAAGAAATTTCATGGTGTTTTCAAGGAATACCATAAGAATTTTAAATATTTCACTAGATTTTACGGGCTTCAAGGAATTCCAGCGGGTTTTAGAGTCTTTCAACAGTTTTACGGGACTTAAACAATATTTAGGCATTTCAAAGGTTTACAAGGGATTCTAATTTGTTTCTTAGGATTTTAAAGAATACAAGGGATTTGAAGTGTGTTGTTTTCAAGGAATTTCTAGGACTTTCACAGGATTTAAAAGTTTTTCAAACATTTAAAAGGTTTCCAAGAAATCTTGATAGATTTCGTAAGGTTTAAGGGGCGTAAAGAAAAAAATAGAATTTTAGACAAACTCCTATATCAACAATGCTTTCCGTTCCACCAAGTGATATAAAAGCCTGATATATTTCGACATTACCGACCCAGTATGACGTAATGTTATTATACTCTATAATAAATATGATCTTTTACGTATTTTAAAATAACCTAAGACCGAATCCCTTTCAGATCATGCAGGCCGGCGGTTGATATGTCCACTAGCTTGCCAATGGAATATGTTTTTACGTGGAAAATAAGAACACACATATTATTTTTAAATTAACATAGCGAAATTTCACCATGTTTACGAATATTCAAAGATATTAAAGGTACAATGAGTTTTTCTGCAAATTTTACTTTAACAACCTTGCCTTTTTGAAATATGAAGGTTTTTCTTGTATCAGTTTTATCCAGTTTCTTGCACTCTTTTAAAATCCACAAAAAAAAATAAAATAAAAGATGGTAATGTTATTTTTGGTTTTTGAAGAAAAGAATAAAATTTGTCTACAATATCTCACCTTTTTTGTTCCTGAAATTTCTAGAAATAATACGTACGGATATAATCCACCGAACAAACTTTTTGGTATTTTTTTATTTTTCGAGACGAGATACAAATTATTTTCAAACAAATAAAACAAAAATTTTTCTCCCAAACAATACTAAACGGAAATGTGCTGATAAGCAGAATTTATCAGTACCTATTATTTCCAAAACTTTCAGGAACAAAAAAGGTGGGGTTTTTGAGATTTTTAAATATTTTCTTCAAAAATCAAAAATAACGTTACCATTTTTTATTATTTAAATTTTTTGTGGGTTTTCAAAGAGCGCGAGAAACTGGATAAATTGAAACAAGAAGAACTTTTATATCTGAAAAATTTAAAAAAATGCAAGGTTTGGAAGAAAAATAAAAAATAATTCATTTCTCTCGAAAAACAAAAAAAAATACAGAGAAGAAAATTGATGATGAGTAGACTACATCAGTACCTATTATTGAATTATTCCTAAAAACTCATTTTACCTATACAATTTTTAAATAGTCGTAAAAAATGTAAAAATGTCGCTATATTAATTAAGAAAAACGTGTTTTCTTATTTTCAACGTACAAAAACATATTTCATAGGTAAGATAATCCTAAACATGCCACCCGCCGGGCTGCATGATTTGAAATGGATTCGGTTTTAACCAATTAAAAGATGAAAAATTACTGAAAAGATTTTCCATTTTTTGACTTAATTTTAATTTTTAATTTCCATCGAAATATCTGTTGGCAGCTGACAGCGCCCCTATCTTATTCTGCGGAATTCGGAATCGGACTGTACTCTAAAGTTAATATTTCATTTTCTTTTTTCTTTTCTTATGCTTTTCTAGCTTTTAATTGGATTTCCAAGAATTTTATAGCATTTTAATGAGTTCAAGAGATTTTCAAGAATTAAATAGGATTCAAAGGTTACTTAAAATTTGGACAATTTTAAAGGAATTTCACGGGATTCTATAAGATTTCTTAAAACTTCAAAGAATTCTAACAAAATTTAGGATATTTCAAATGCTTTAGGGAATTTAAAGGGTTTTAAACATTGCACTGGATTTGCAAGGGTTTTCAGGGAATTTCAAAGAACTTCATGCATGTGAAAAAGATTTCATGGGATTTCTAAAGATTTCAAGTGGTTTTAAGGACCTTCATTTCTGCTTGTGACCCTTCTGACCAGATATGACGTGTAAATAAATTTTTGAATAAGGTTTTTAACACTTTATACAATATTGTTTTTCTCAAAAATGAACTATTCAAAGATTTTTTCAAAGTGTACTACAATTTTTAGAATTTTATGCAGTATTAAGTATTAAAAAAATATATTATCTAAACTTAATGCAACTTCGCCATTCTAAATATTTCATCATAGGGTATGAAGGGATTTTAGTTGACTCAAGAGTGTATAAACAATTTCAAGCATTTAATGATTTCATGGGATTCGAAGGAGTTTCGAGATTTTAATTTAATTTAATAACATTTCATAGGGATTTCACGAGATTTGAAAGACTTCAAGGAATTATATGGAAGGTTTATGCATCAAATTGCAAGAGTGGTTAACCCCTCGGAAGTTTATTTTTTATTTTTAAGCTGTCTCGTTTGAACAATTTCCAAAGAATAATTATTTACAAATCTCAAGGTCGTAGTTATTTAATTAAAAACTGTCCCCCTTTAGAAACCCTCTCATATGGAAACCGTCAAATTTAAAAACTTTAATCTGAAATTATTAAACTTCCAATCACTCGTAATGCTTTCCATATAAGTGCTGTTATCAAAGAATTGAAAGCAACATAAAAGAAAGTGTTCTGAAGTATAATTTTTAATTAATACTAGATTCCCTATTTTAAATTGGTTAAACAGGTTATTATCGAATATGATGAGCAGTTCAAAGAGATTTTCAATTTTTGAAGAATATTAAAAAATTACTTTTCACACAAAAAAGTAAAAAAGTGTATGAAATTTCAAAAAACTTTGTGAATTGAAAACAGAAACTTAACTGCTATTATTAGATTGACGAATTACCTTCCAATCACTTTCGATTTTCTTAACTGCTTCGGACTTGTTCCAACATTTTCAGCTGAGGCGTTAGTTTTCTCCGAGAAATTGGTTTCGTTACTTCTTTCGAAGGCGTTGAAATGTAAGTTGCTCGCAAACGTATTTTGCTTAATTTGAGATTTCCATAAAAACGATCGACTTATAGGTAGTGGAGTGCCTTCAACGCAGCTCGTTTCGCCTGTGGCATCCTTTGTAGAATTCATGCTCCGAGAACTTCGAGAAGTGCGAGTCGCTTTTGCACTTGTTGAAGGTTTCACGAAAAGACCTTTCAGACGTTGTATCAAAGATACATTTTCTAAAGATTCTGATGAAGAACTCTCTGAAGGAGAAATCATTGTCACTGAATTTGATTTATTTGGAAGGTTATCTGATTTATTCTGAACTGAATTTGGTTTATCCGAAACCGGAACTGATTCAACAGATACTGCACTTCGTCGAATAAAAACTGCATTTCTTTGGTCTGACATAGTATTTGATTTAGCAGGAACTGTACATGATCGATTTCGAGTTGTACTTGATTTACGTCGATCTGAATTTGGTCCAACTGGATCCGAATCTCTGACAGCAGCGTTTCCTTCATCTGAAACTGGATTTTCTTCAACTGTCACTATTTTTTGAGAATTTCTTCCTGTAGCAATTTCACCGAGTGTTAATTTTTTTCTTGTAGATTTTGGAAGGTAATCCAAAGAAGTGTTAACTTTGAGTGAAGAACGAATCGCGCACGAACTTTGCTGGGTATGTTTTGGATGTTTGCTGATGTCACATGAACTGTTTGAGCAGACTGCAAATTCAAGAAGGCAACCTTGAGTTCAGTTATTAGAATTATTGGTAAACAAATTAGCGGTGAATGTCAAGTTTTCGTCAGCTGTAATTTTATTAAGTTTTCTTCTGATATTTATATTTTACCAATTTACAAAAACAATACACTTTAAATAATCACACAATCACCGGATACAGTAGACCAAACAAATAATGAAATTAAATTTTGAGTTTCGATTACCCCATTTCTGAACATTACCAATTTTCGTCTCATTCCCGAACAAGTGTTTGCAACTCCCACCAACGCCTGCAGTTCCACTTTGTTCTCACCAAAGATTTAACACATTTTTCGAATTTCTAAAGCTGAATATCATAAATAACAAATAATCCCAATTTTAATAGTGTCTATTAATATCTCTAATGTCCATTAATATTCTGGAATACTCTGTAATTGGCTGAAATACTAATTTTTTATTGTAATTGAATAATTGTAGTCAATTTTTTTTAAGGTAAGTGTTACTCTTTTATGTCATAAACTGCCGTGCTTTCCATGAATTTTTGACCATTCTTTTACTTTTAAACTAAAGAAGATATTTCGCTCAAATTTTTGAAAACCACAGAAAATATATCAACGCACGTCAGTCTGGCCCAATGAAGTTTTTATTTTGTTTAAATGCTCCGGAGTCCCACTAAACGGCTTTAGAACTTTCAATCGCTATGAGACAGGGCACCAAAGCCCTGTTCTTAATTGCATTGAAAATTTAAAATTAATGAAATTGCATTATTTGAACAACAAAACTTCGATGGGCCAGGCACAAGTGCGCTAATATATTTTTTTGCCGTTTCTCAACAGTACAGCAAGTTATCTTATTTAGTTTAGAAATAAGAAGGCTGAAAAGAATGCATAGAACACCATCTGTTAAGATAGAGAATGCTATTATTTTGTCCTCAATTCGAGGGTTCTGACTTTCCCGTCTTTTTATCGTATTTCTAATAAACAAGCTTCAGTTTTTTGTAAATTTCGATTTAAAATAAAATAGAATTTCTCAAATTAAAGTAAAGGTAGGTAGAATAATCAGGTTGGTCACTCCAGGCTTTGGCAATATTTTTAGATCATTTTTCGGTTTGCAAATATTTTCCCCGGTCATTTAAATTTTTAAATTCAAGCCTTCAGAACCACACAATTTATAATCTAAATATTAAAAAAAAGCTCCCCAAAGTAAAAGCCATAGAAATTAAACCATTTTTATTTCCATGTATTCAATTCAAATACAAAAATATTAATGCAAATTGAAGAATCTCATATTAGAGCAAACAAAATTCCACACATTAAAAAAGAAACACTGAGAATTGTTTGAGTATTAACAACTTTTAAGACCTTCCATTTTAAATATTGTACAAGATTAAGTGTGTGAAATTGTCTATTAAGGCTTTCAATTTAAAACTGTACAATTTTGAGCAATTTACATTTTAAATCAGACAGAAAATGTAAAAATTGTAATTTTGGAAGAAAGTTTGTTATTACTTGTCAAATTTAATAACAAAATGTTGAATTATCAGATTCAAAAATTATTCTAATTTGAAAGCTTTCTGTATAAAATTGTTCCTTCCAATTAAAATAAAAATTTTTTATTTTGAAACTTTTAATTCGAAATTATTCAATTTCACACGCTATACTAGTTTAAAATTGTCCAACTAATTTTTTCTGGATTCTTTTATTCCAACTACCTTGCACCCAACAAAATTTCATTGAGAATCAACCATTTTTGTTTGTCTATACTCTATACGAATTCAACAAATTTTGAACAAAAAAATAATTAAAACAGAAATGCAATATTACCTGTTTCCTCACTTTTCTTCCCCTCAATCGGATCCATTGAAGTATTGACATTGAGAGAAGTTCTTGCAGTCTTCACACTTGCATCCTGAATCTCTGTATCTTCCAGAACACCACTAGGTGCCTTTACTAATTGGGGATTCGCTCCCTGTAGAGGTATTACATCCAAAATAGTTCCCTCTACCTCCGTAAGTTCCATCGACAAAACTCTCTTATCCTGCGAACCCTTAAATGATTCTTTAAGGGTTTTTTCAGAATTTTTCAAATCACAAGGCAATCCTCTCACTGATATAGGCAAAATATTCGGAATCGTTGTCATCTCCATACATATTGACTCATTTGTCCCTCTCTCCGGATAATTTAAAATATCCGGATTCCTGCCCTGATTCCGATTGCCTATAAAAGAAGAGCAGGTCAGAGGACATCCCGGAGACAAGCTCCTGTCAGTTATATTTAGAGTTTCTTTCATTGAAGATAAATCTTTAATTTTCTGACCTTTCTCATTCTCTTTTTGTGTTATTTGAGCCCTCCTAAAAGAAAGCCTTGGACGCTTCCTTGTACTTCCACTCAAAACAGGACTCGTAAAAGCACTCAGAGGCTTTGGAGATTCCAAAAAGCTCTTTTGAAGAGGAGTTTTTGGCTCTAGAAAATTATGTTCTGATGTGCGATGCTCTAGATTATTTTCGTCGGAGAACAAACGTTTCTTGGGGAAAATTTGATTTTCATTTGAAACATCGGAGACTCGAGATTTTTTTGGAGTTACGACCTGATCGGATTCATCGCTTCTTCTTGATACAGGACTACTATTCATCACGTTTATGCGTACCGGGTCGGAATTTTTATTCTTGCCTGACATTATTATTTGTTGATCTTCTCTAAGAGCCACTCTTACACTTGGAGACCTGCAATTTTGGTCGTTTTCGGGAGTGGTTAGTGATTTTTCTCTAGTTGATTTTGCATCTTTGCTAGTCTGTGATATTAGGTTCGATTTCTTCATTCGTTCCAAAAGAGTGGATCTTGTATTTGTACTCATATCTAAAATCATAGACTTTAAGGTTCTAGTTGGTGGCTTGGGTTTTTTGGATTCATCCAGTAGTCTTGAGTCTTTTTCACTTTCTGCCATTTTTGACCTTGAATCTGTATCCTTTTCTAGTATTATTGATCTTGAAGTTGATTCTCTATCTAATACTACTGATCTTGAAGTTATGTCCTTTTCTATTACCACAGATCTCGAATCCTTTTCCAATATTACGGACCTTGAATCCGTATCTAAATTCAATGTCTTCGAAAATTCGTCTTCTACTGACCTTATCATTTTAGAACCTTCCTCAAGAACTCGGCTTGTTTTAATAGCCAGTTCATTTCCCTGATCAAAAATCTCTCTCGTTTTACGTAAAATTGCATCTCTTAATAGAGAGCAGCTATCATTCAAGACTTGCTCCTGGTCGTTAACATTGCTCTGCACTTCTATAATTTTTGGAAGGTTTCTTTTTCTTTTCTTCAAAGGTCCTGATTCTTTGGAAGGAAGATTCTTTCTAGTTCTCCTCGTTCCAGTCACTGGAAGAGTATTTATGTTTTGAAGATCGGTTACAGTTTCATTGATTCTTCTAGATGAACCGTGACCTGAATCGGTTACATTTGATATGTAACTCAAATTTACTTGGAGAGAACTTCTTCGAGGTTTGTCGAAATCTTCATCGCCCAAGTCCTCCTCCTTAAGTACTTCTCTCCTTTTAAGAGGCATGACTTTTTTCTTTTATTTCGCCCAGGGTTTTTGTGGACACGATTTTTCTTCAAGCATGCAATGTATTCTCGCTGAAAAGTGAAAATGATTTGATACAGAAGGTAGAAAGGAACACAATGATTTTTATTTACATTATTAAACTAACTCTGATGCTAAAGTTTTACGGTATATTCTTAATGTAGTTCCTATAATTTTTATTTACTTTTAAAAATCCAGACAAATATTCAAATCATTCTTGAACTTTAATCTTCAATAATATTAATGCTTCTATTCCTGATAATTTAGTCGGAACTTTGAACAAAAGCAAGAGATCAAATTTCAAAAAAGGAAGAATGCAGGGCTTAGAAGTAACAAAATACACGGCTATAACAGTTTTTCAGTTTGGAAACCATATTGTTCATCATTGATTTATATTATTTATCTAAAACCATATTTTTAAAAGGACCTTTGATAAAAATACGAGAAACAATTCTTCGTCTGCAGCTATATCAGGGTGCAATTTGAACTTGCGTACTAAGTTGAACCAAAAATCTTCGAAAACTGCGGTTATGTGTTGGATTTTACTTTCTGATGACATATACCTATAACATACATACATGGCGAGTCCACTGTGACTTTCGCCTGAAACAGGGTCGTTGCATGAATTTTAGATAATATATTTTTTAAATACTGCATAAAATTCTACAAAGCTTAGTGGGTTCAAAAATCTGTTTGAATAACTTCATTTTTGAGAAAAAAAAAAGATTGGAGGAATTTCCTTTCGAAATTACGTTCATTTTTTGGTGTTCTTTTAATTTAACTGTGAAAAAAATTGTGCAAATATGCAACAACTCCATCCTCATGAGGTTAAATTTTATAGGCGATTTTTTCAAACTAAGCAAAACCCCTTTCGTAATATTTTAATAGTAAGTAAATCATAGTGGAACATAATTATGTACAAAGCTTCAGATCATTCTGAAGTCCCAGTAAAAAGTTACGACCCTCTAAAAAGTGCACTTTTTCGAGAATTTTTCCATTTCTCCCAAAGTGATTTTATTATAAAGAAAATTATTTTTGGACAAATATCCTGGGGATTCAGATGGAAAATAGTACGAATCTTACTCATTGTAAGTTTTAACACTTAACATTTATTTTTAAAATGTTAGATTTTTTCGTTCGTTTCAAAAATAGCTTTTGCCTAGTATTTATTTCCAAAGTCAACACTATAAAGTAATAAAATACAAAATTTAAAGGCCACTTAATCATTATATCGTAGCTAGGTAGAATTCAACTTTTTTTTTGCTAGTTTAAAGACTTTCAAACGTATTTGAGAAAAACCATTTTACTACAATCTTTCAAGACTTTTAATACAGCTCACAGCTAAAATATACATAATTTATAACGTACTTGGAGGCTAACCAACTACGTTTTAGACGAAAGTCACACAGTGGTCTCATCAAAGCATTTTACGGAAAAGTTAAACTTGAAACGGAAACCATTTTTTGAAAATCTGTCGGCGCAACCCTCTAATTTTTTCTTTATATTAAATAATGATTGTTTCAACACTTTTTTTTTGTTGACAAAAAAAGAGTTTTAAATTTCAATATCCAGGATAGTCGTCGGATATTCCGCAAGGTGAAAATTGGGATATCCAGGATATCCATGGGACGTTTCTGGGATATTCAAATATCCCAAGTAGGATATATACAAATTTTAATATCCTACTTGGAGCATTTGAATATCCCAAAAACGTAAATGGATATCCTGGGGATGTCCCAATTTCAGCCTCGCGGGGTCCTTATTATCCTTGTAGGACATTATGTATTTTATAATACGAAGCTTTAAACTGCTTCAAGGCGTTGAAAAAATGTCAAAATTGTACTTTCATGGAAAAAAGTAGCCTTTTCCACGTAAAAAGTAGCAGAAAGGTTGCACTTTTTTACCTTCTTGTATGTGATACCCCCACGCGTGATACCTTTCCATTGTACGAGGTGGATAGAAAAACTTTTAAAGTCATAATATTGATAAATGATAAACAAGTGGGGAAAGTACGTACACTACCGGTCAGAATTTCGGGTTCACCTTTTTTTTATGATTGATCAAGTTCTTTTGATTTTAATTATTTAGCCGAACTTATCTACTTTTTAAGTAGATATTGCAAAAATAGTGTAAATTTCAATGTTTTTTACATTTTATATAATATACGAAATAACCAACATTTTGTAATATTCGTAGGCTCACTTTAAAGCTTTCTTTCTACAGTATAGCAGCAGCTTATGATTACAAATCTAAAAAATGTTCCTATCACAGTTCAAGAGCTTATTGTAACAAAAAAGTTGGGAAAATTTAAAAACATCTTATCTGTAGGCAAATCACAATCAAAATTGAATAAAGATATATTTTGAGGAACTTTTATGGAAACTTTATGGTTATATATGTTTAATAGATTTTCAAAAATATTATTCTTATCACAAATATTGAAATTTTTATAATTTTTTTGTTAGAACTTCAAGTTCTTGTACTGCGATAGGCATTTTTTTAGATTTATGCTCTTAAGCATTTGCACTACTGTTGAAAAATAGCCTTAAAATTAGCCTAAGAAAATTACAAAATGTTTATTATTTTGGATATAATCTAAAATTTAAGAAAAATTGAAATCAACCCTATTTTTGCAATATCTGCTTAAAAAATATACAAATTGGCTTTATCCTGGAACTTTAAGAATTGCATACAGTATTTTGAGAGCATTCAATTCTTTAAAGAAATAAATTTTTAGCTCTGACATAATTAAAATTAAGAGAGCTTAATCAATCATAGAAAAAAGGTGAACGCAAAATTCTGACTTGATTATGTGTTTCAAAGTTGTTTAGTTGGTAGCACTTAATGGTTTGTGCTCGCAACCTAAAAACAAAAAAAAATACTTCGAAACCAAAGCCTAACCTGTGAATAATTATTTATTCACATCGTACCTTAAAACTCGATTTCCTCAGAGATTAATTAATTTTTCGAGCAAACTTTTTTCCCCTGTGTTCAACATACCCATATTTCGGGAAAGCGTTTTTATTTTTGTAAAAATTTGAATATTAGATTTTTTTCCACAATTTGAAGCTACTTCTCAGATGCCATGCAATTCTAGCATCAATTTAGAAGTATATTCTTGTTTTCAGAATATTTTTTGCTCTCGTATAAAATTGCCATTTTGTCCCTTAGCTCTTCATGTTCTATCACCCTGCATTTGTAAAAAAAAAGTGCGAAATCGTTCCAAATTGATTTTGAATATTGTTGAAATTTTACTGTATTCAAATAAAAATTATTCAATCTGAAAAATACTTACATTTCAAACCAATAAACGATTTTAGGATAAATCTTAAAAAAGTACTCAAATCACAAACAATAAAACTTTAAAACTGATAAATATTGTTTAATTTGTTGGCATTTATGCAGGCACAGCTGCAGCGGCTTATCCCTACTATATTAAATATATATGTTAAATATGCGTAATATATGCTACATGTTTATTATATGTTCAATATATTGAATATTTAATATTGCAAAAAAAACCAATTCGCACAGTGTACATTTTACGTATGATGGGTTAGATTGTACCTTTTGAGGGTTATTAAACAACTTTAGAATTAGATACAACTAAAAACTGATTTATTTCAAACGTGCCAATTTAACGAAAATTTAAGTTTGTAAAAGAAGAAGAATCCACATCAGTAATTGGAGGTAAAAATGACTAAATTATTAAATTACGAGTCATGAAATATATTAATGTCATGACGGTTTTCACTCTATACAAAATTCTACGACTTCCCGATATAAGGTCCACCCTGCATTAATTTAAAATGTTTGCATTTTTTGTCTTATTTTTAAATTAGCCTGCAAAACTTGTTATTTAAAAAATGTTAATTGTAAAAAAAAGTATCATGTATTTTATGTACTGTTCCATAGAAAAATGTTGTCATGAATTTGTTTTAAGTTTCAAAATTTAATTTTTCGAGGAAAGGCTAAAATGCACCTAATTTCGGTGAAACTACAGGCAATTTCAAAAATAAATTATTTCTATCTTTTTTAAATCTATGATTTTAAAAACATGTACAAGTTTTCTCTCCAATTTGAGTGGAAAGGTAATTTAAATTTGAAAATAAATTTAGTAATAAACAGGATACACAAAATTTAATGACCCTAAAATAGTAGAATATACTACATTTTTGACAAGTCAGCCTCAATCACATGATTATATAGGCAGGTATAAATTTATCGCTCAAATTATTTTTTACTTAAGGCAACGAACGGAATACTAGTATTATAAATAATAGTATATAGACTATTTAGGTATTTTCACTTAATCTACTTCGTCGCAAGCTAAGGGGAAAAACAATGGATCAAACACCAAGTTAACTGGCGATTAAGCAAAAATGCTTAATTAATAATACTAATTTTTTAATAAAATTCGTTTATAAAGAAAAGCAACAAATGGAAATGTCAACAAATTAGAAACTTGTTCAAACACTTGATTTGATATTGAACTTTTTTTACTTTAAAATAATCTTTAAATACTTACAGTGCTCGGGAATTAATAACAGCCACTTTTTTACACTTTTGATGATCACTTTTACAATTCGCGTTGTAAAACAAGTGTTCATACTGCGTATCCTGGTGTATAAAACAATATACACGTAATTTGAGGTTAGGTTTTGAGTTCTGTCGTTTTGTATTTGTCAGGTTCATTTCGTACATTCCGTCGTTGCACCGATTACACTAGTGAGTATACAATTTTTCAACTAGTCAAAGCTACAATTCTCCCTATGTTTTGACAGACCCTGGTTTTGAATGAATTTTTGATGCATCCTGCATCCATTTTAGAAGATATTTGCAGGTCCTAACAGGAAAACGTCCTTTTGTCATTACACATGCGCACCGGCAGTGCGCATTGGGTGATCCAAATTTATACCTGTAAAAATTCGACTTTCGATTTTTGGTGATAAAACCCCCCCATTTTGTTCGTTTTCCGGAAAAAGAAATTCCGTAATTTTTTATATATTTTTTTTTCAACGCTAACCCGTGCCCCCGGGCTTTTGAAATTAACATGGGGTTTTAAATGGGAAAAGCTCGATTTTCAAAAAAATGGAAAAAAGAAGTACTTGTTATACATTTTTTGTCAACTAAAGTATTGTCACCTCTTGAGGAGTATTTAAGGAATAATTTCCACCCAATAGCTTTTAATTTTGACACACATGAACCCCTTTAATTGTGCCCGGAAAATGCCCCAAAAAATGCAAAAATAGCAGTTTTCTATCAAATGCATGCTAAAGACGGTATTTAAAAAAAATTTCAACATGAATTATTTTTAATCGATAAGTGACGAGTGTTAAAGTATATTTTGAATAATTTTAAATTGGTTAAACAATTATTATTTGTTTAAAAAATTTGCTTTCCCCTGTAAATCGTGGAAAGTTATTATCTTTCGGAATAAATCGTACAAAGTTGATGAATGTCAGGAGTAGTAGTTCTTGTTTAACTTATTTGGTAATTATTTAAACAATTTTCATTTGTTTAAACAATTTTTTCTCCCTAAAATCGTAAAAAGATATTATTTTCCGAAAATAATGACACAATTAAAGAATTGAAATTCAAGAATTTTAAATCAGACTAAAATCAAATTCAAAATCCCATTTAACGTCCAACAATCAATTCAATATATAGAATTCCTGAAAAAAAAAACAAGAATTCAACGATCAAATTTGGACAAACACCACAAAATAAAAATTAAATTAAAGAATTAAAGAATGTTGAAAGCAATACATTTTGGAAGGATGTTTGGTAATTATTTAAACAATTTTGATTTGTTTACACAATTTTTTCCCCCTGTAAAGTGTGAAAAGTTATTACTTTCTGGAATTAATGACACAATTAAAGGAATTTAAGAGTAATATTTTTTTTCTACAGAATATTTAGCAATTTTTAAAAATAATTTTTATTTGTTTAAACAATTTTTGTTTGTTTAAAAATTTTGTTCTCTGCAAATCGAGAAAATTTATTCTTTTCAGCAATTAATGACACAATTGACGAGTTTTAAGCTCGGTTTTAAGCATAATATTTTTTTGCTCAAGATATTTTGAAATTATTTAAACAATTAATAATCATTAATAATCATTAATATAAACCATTTTTGCAGTCTGTTATGAGTAGTTATTTTTTCAGATCATATTCGTTAAAATGAATAATTTTTCAAATGAATTTTGGGTAATAAGCGTCAACGTACAATCATATATATTACGTTTTCAGGGAGTTCGTTAATGTTCTAGTCCCTTCAAGTGAAGGATTAATAGTTGTTTAAATAATTTCAAAATATCTTGAGCAAAAAAAATATTATTCTTAAAATTCGTTAATTGTGTCATTAATTTCTGAAAAGAATAAATGTTCTCGATTTGCAGGGAACAACATTTTTAAACAAACAAAAATTGTTTAAACAAATAAAAATTATTTAGAAATTGCTAAATATTCTGTAGAAAGAAAATATTACTCTTAAATTCCTTTAATTGTGTCATTAATTCCAGAAAGTAATAACTTTGCACGCTTTACAGGAGAAAAAAATTGTTCAAACAAATCAAAATTGTTCAAATAATTACCAAACATCCTTCAAAAATGTATTGCTTTTAACATTATTTAACTGTGTCATTATTTTCAGAAAATAATAACTTTGTACGATTTTAAGGAGAAAAAATTGTTTATACAAATGAAAATTGTTTAAATAATTACGAAATAAGTTAAACAAGAACTACTACTCTTGACATTCATCAACTTTGTACGATTTATTCCGAAAGATAATAACTTTTCACGATTTACAGGGGGAAAAAATTGTTTAAACAAATACTAATTGTTTGAACAATTTAAAATTATTTAAAATATACTTTAAAACTGGTCACTTATTGATTAAAAATAATTCATGTTGAAATTTTTTTTTTTAATACCGTCTTTAGCATGAATTTGATAGAAAACTGCTATTTTGTATTTTTTGGGGCATTTTCCGGGCACAATTAAAGGGGTTCAGGTGTGTCAAAATTAAAAGCTATTGGGTGAAAATTATTCCTTAAATACTCCTCAAGAGGTGACAATGTTTTAATTGACAAAAAATGTATAACAAGTACTTCTTTTTTCCATTTTTTTGAAAATCGAGCTTTTCCCATTTAAAACCCCATGTTAATTTCAAAAGCCCGGGGGCACGGGTTAACGTTGAAAAAAAAAATTACGGAATTTCTTTTTCCGGAAAACGAACAAAATGGGGGGGTTTTATTACCAAAAATCGAAAGTCGAATTTTTGGACCACCCTAGTGCGCATTACAGAGACAACGTAACGTTAGGGTGGTCCAAATTTATACCTATTAAAATTTGACTTTCGATTTTTGGTGATCTCCCCCCCCCCTCCACCAGTTTGAACGTTTTCCAGAAAAAGAAAATCTATAATTTTTTTTCTTTCTTTTTTTTCAACGTCAACCCGCCTTGCCCCTGGGCTTTTGAAAGTAACCTGGGGTTTTAAATATGGGAAAAGTTTAAAATTTCTAAAAAGAAGTATGTGCATATTTTTAACTTCTTGTGAATTCAAGTATAGTCACCTCTTAAGGAATTTTCAGGGAATACTTTCCACCCAGTAACTTTTTATTTCGTCCCCCCTCCAATACCTTTTATAGTGCCCGGCAAACAACCAAAAAACTTCAAAATGGCAGTTTTGTATCAAATTCATGCTCAAAACGGTATTTTTTCAATTATTTTGAATCATTTAAACAATTATTAATTTTTAAACAATTTTTCCCCCTGTCAATCGTTAAAAGCTATTATCTTTCGGGATAAATGATATAAAGTTGATGAACTGCTCGAGTAGTTCCTCTTGTTTAACATATTTTGTAATTATTTAAACAATTTGTATTTGTTTAAACAATTTTGTCTCCCCCAAATCGTAAAACGTAATTCGTTTCTGGAATTAATTACACAATTAAGGAATTTTCAGAGTAATGATAATGAAAACTCTGTAAAGACCAATTGAATTTGTCTCGAAAAATCATATTATTGTAATTATTTATGATATTCAGTGCCAAGTTCAAATGGTGTTTATCTAGTTATCATTTTAATTTCTGCAACGCAATGTAAAAATCAATTTACTCGCACTACGTGCTCGCATTTTACCCGCACGCGTGCGACCCATAATGCTCGCACTGTGCAGGCATTTTGTTATCTGGGATATTTTGTAATTAATTAAACAAATTTAATTGGTTTAAACAATTGTTTCCCTCGTAAATCGGGGAAAGTTATTCTTATTTTCAATGAATGACACAATTAACGAATGTTAAGAGTTGTATTACTTTGCTTAAGACACTAAGCAATTATTTAAACAATTAATAATCATTCAATTGCGCCTTTTAACAGGCAGGGTGGAGAAAAGTATAGTTTTTTCGAATCTCTTGCACTATGACGCTTATTACTCACATTATCTTAGAACGTGTACCATATATTATTTAAACAATAATATATGCTTAAACAATTGAATTCAATTGCTCGTATAGTGTAGACTTTTTTTCTTAAAATCACCCCCGTCGATTATAATGAAATCTGTGAATTGAAAATAAATTGCATGTAGATCTTTCCTAAAGTATATAAATGGAACAGAACAGAGAAGAAATTTTTAGAAAAAAAAGGAGCAATGGAATTGAATTGTTTAAACAATATAAGGTATACGTTCTGAGATATGGAAATACTGAATAATAAGCAACATAGTATGTTATGCTAATATTAATTAAAAAGTAGGTATGAATTTGAAGTTACTTATTAAGGAACTATTAACATTTGTTTATCTTTATCTAAGAAACTTTTGTACATATTTTTCAATTGTTTGGAATCAATCCCAACATTTAAAAAAAAATTAAATTTGTCTTACTTTCATTAATATCTCAATCAATCAATCTTGAGAATTCGTTAGCTGTCAATCAATTTAAAATCCTATTGTTTCCTTAAATACAATAAAAGATGAAAACTCTTTTTTCAAAAATTATTCTTAATCACATTAGACCAAAATTAAATTTCATTATTTTGAATATATCCACTGATTTTAAAAACAACTTTCAAGTTCAAGGACACAACGCAAACTGTGAATCTACTGAAAAAATTTTTAAGTTTAAATTTGACGAAATGGCGGCGGTTTCTCTGAAAATATTCAGAGCTTTACTCAAACAAGCCAGGGTTTTCTTTCTCTTGATATTATTTTCAAGATTTGCCCTAATGCAAAAAATATATTCTATAATGGTCTGCTAGCGGTTCCCGTGCTTTGGAGAAGAGATTTTTTTTTTGTTCTAAAAAACTAAAATCCACATTTCTTGCCAAAACGACGTACATAAGATACCAAAAAAGTCAAAAGAACATTTGTTCTCTAAAAAAGTCGTAGAAAAATGTCTTTGACACTTTCTTCTATCTCGATTAATTTTCCACATTTTTGCAAAAATATTTATCAACTCATCTGAAATTTATTTTTGCTCAACAATACAATTTTATGGTGTTGCAAAAATCAAAGAACATATAATTTATCAGATTATACAACTCTTTCATCAAACTCGGTAGTTTTTAAATAATCGGCTCTCCATTTTTTTCAACTTTATTATTATTTTACAAACACGTTATTAAAACTGTTAAATTAAGTCCTTTATGGTTTTTCACCACACCATAAAATTGTATTGCCAAGAAAAAATTAATCTTACAGAATTTTTTACAGACTTTTTAGACAGAAAAAAATTCACTTCTCTTCGAGGCACGGGGCAGACTATCGTGGAATATATAGTAATTTACTCTTTATATTAGGAAATAAAATAAATACATACATTAAATTAAAAAAGCATACTTTTAACAAAAGAGTTTAACCATTTTTTGATAATACAAGTTTTCAATTTTTTTAATTCAAATGCTTATAACTTTGTCAAATTTTGTTGTTATAAAAATCGGTAAGAAACGTGTCGTCTTATTCCCTTTGAAAAACAACATATCTGAGTGGAAAATGATTCTGTGACTTGAACATGGACTGCCTGCCCGATTTGGGCGAAATTCGGCCCTTTGAATGAAAAAAAAACTTTTTAAGAGGCGAAATAATAATTTTTAAGAAACTACTCTAAAATACTTAATAAAAAATGATATAAAAATGTTAAATGAAAAAGCAATACCATTTCATATAAACAAATCCGGATTTTATACTTAGTGGATTAAGAATTTGAGTCCCTTGGTGGAAAAAGAGCCTCGCAATCATTTCTTTAATAAAGAATGTAACTTATGCAGAAGCGACGAAACGCAGGGTGTCTAGAATTTCTTTAAAAAAATATTCCAGGACTTTTCCAGGTTTTCCAGATCAAAGAAAATAATTTTTCCAGGTACCATTTTTTTGAAGTGGAAAAATACTTTTCACGAAATATAGTAGAATTTGCAGGTCTAGTGAAACAAAAAAAAATTGTCATTTGCGAAATTGCTTTTACACCCCAAAACTCTGA
The DNA here is from genome assembly GCA_932178445.1 of Andricus quercusramuli. Classification (NCBI taxonomy): domain Eukaryota; kingdom Metazoa; phylum Arthropoda; class Insecta; order Hymenoptera; family Cynipidae; genus Andricus; species Andricus quercusramuli. The sequence continues at coordinate 27,736 of CAKNXH010059933.1, read as the reverse complement.
TTTTATGGTAAGAAATCCAGATGTCCAAAAAATTCCCATCCAACCATTTTTTTCTGTTTATATAATCGAAGTGAATTCAATTACTTTTTTTTACTTTTCAATGAAATAATTAAATTTTCAGCAAAATAGTTGAATTTAAAAAAAAAATTTTGAATTTTTGACCTACAAAGATGAATTGGCAACAAAAAATTGAAAGTTAAATTTTCAATTAGAAAATTGATTTTCAGCCAAAGAGATGAATTTTCAAATAAAATGTTGGAATATCCAACTGGATTGCTTAGATTGTCAGTTTAAAAAACTAATTTCAAAACACGTATTTTCCGAAAATAGGTAGAATTTCAATTTAAAAAATTATATTTGTAAACAAAAACAAATTTTTTCAAGAAAGTAGTTAAACTTTAAAACTACAAGGTGAATATTGAACAATGGCGATGAATCTTTAACTGGAATAGATGAATTGTAAACCAAAAAGATATAGTTGAATTTTGAGTTCATAAAATTTATTTTCAATCAAAAAGAAAAGCATTTCTAACTGAAATAGTAAAATTTCTAGTTAGAAAAAGCTATTTTTAGCCAGAAAAAGAACAATTTTAACGAAATAGGTCAACTTTCAATGGAAGATATGAATTTTCACTAACAATGATGAATCTTCAACCCAAAAAAAGGAATTTTTAACGAAAAAATTCAATTTTCAAATTTGTTGTTGAATTTTTAATAAAAATCAGTAGTTTTCTACCAAAAAATACGAATTTTGAATCAAATACTTTATTTGAAAAAAAATTTCAATTACTAGGTAATTTTTTTAATTTAAAAAAGTCAAAAAATTTTTACCAAAAATGGAGCAGCTAAATATACAGTTCATAAAATTTATTTTACAACAAAGTACTTAAATTTTCAGTTTGAAAAAATCGAATTTTCAACAAAGTAGATACATTCTCAATCCAACATGTAATTTTTTAATTGAAATGATCAATCGTAAAAAAAATTAATTGTTAACAAAGGAGTTTGATTTTCAATCAAGTAATTGAATTTTCTACCAAAAGGACAAATTTTCAAGAAAATACATGATTTTTTCAACCAAATACTTCAATTTCCAAATAAGAAGATAAATTGATGACCAAATAGTTAAATTTTAAAAGAAAAATTTTTAATAGAGGAATGTTCGATAAAATAGTTGAATTTCCTACCTACAAAGATGAATTCTCAATCAAAATGTCGAATTTTCAACAAAATACATTATTTTCAAATAAATAGTTGAAATTCGACTAAAAAAGGTAAACTATCAGTAAAAAAATTTTTCAACATAATAAAAAAAATTAATACGAACCGATCTCGTAAAACAAATTCCCTGACTTATTTGCAGGTTTGTCCAGGTGAGTAGGCACCTTGATTATTATATGCATGCAACTACAAAAAGAGGGTTCATGCAACAGTCTTTTTTTGTTCAGCAGAGAAAAAATTTAAAATCTTTTTTTTTCCTCAAGGGAATAAAAATTCCAGGACCATTAACGAAATTGAAGGACTTTTCCAGGTTTTTTCAGGTAGAAAAAAAATTCAAGGATGTTTGCAGGTTTTCAAGGATTTCCAGGACGCTAGACACTCTGTGAAACAAAGGCCAAATCAAGTCAATAAACATTTTAAACTTTTATCATAAAAATTCACTTAGATCAATCACAACAAGAAATGTTAAGAAATCAAATTATATTAAAGGTCTCTTGTACGCCTTCAGTTTTTCGTGGTCATAGATACTATGTATCTTTTCGTACATATACTTAAAAAAGTAAAGTAGATTGTCGTATTGTCCATCGTACTCTCGACAAAATTCGGATGACTGTAAATCTCCATCTTTGATCTGTAATCTATTCTCTTTGTAACTTTCAAATGCACTTGTATGAAACTCAATCAGGAACTGATGAATCGCCTCTATCGTCGCTAAGTACCATCGAGGACTCTTCTTTTGATGTCTCCAAAATTGAGAAATCCGGGATCGCAGTACGACACAAGGTAATTCTGTTATGATAAAAAGATGGTTTTAAAATTTGAGTTATTAGTCAACGAAAACAAATGGGGCGATTGAATATCTTCATATATGCCAACTGAATAATTAAATTAATAAACTACGCGTTACTAACTATGTGATTATGATTAGTTTTTTCGATAATTTAACAAGTTTTACTCATACAAGCTTCCATAAACTGCGTGATTTCTTTAGGGGGGAGATAAAAGCCCACTCGTCATTTAATAATTCAAATGGTTTCTAAAAGAATGAAAAACTAAAAAATCTAATAATTGGTTGCTTTTTTTCGTTCTACAAGAAATAGAACAGAAAACTACGTATCACTCTATGCCCCCCCCCCCCGGCAGTAAAATTGGGCTCGTGATTTACGGAAACCGCCTTAGTTGAAATCTTTTTTCAAATATATATCATCACAAATTGAAGGGTTGCAGTACATAACTGAAGGGTAGAAATGCAAAAGGAGTCAAGCGCCATTTTTCACTTTTTTCAGGAGAGCCTAAAAACATGTTGTAAATTCAGCGGGACCATTTAAGAAAAAAATAAAAAAGTACTTTCGAGATACTTTCATGCTCTATCGAACTAAAAAAAGTTTGCTCAAAAAAAGCTATCCGCTTTCGAGAAATTGAATGAAACACCTCGAGGTTAGATTTTGGGTCCGTATCGACTTTTAACATCTTTCAACATTAATTGTGGAGTCAATTTGCAGTTTAATAAAAAAATAAAAATTTAAATTCTAGCTATTGAATGGACGAATTGATTTCCAAAAAGTTTTTTTTAAAAAAAGCATGCAGTTTCGCGAAATTTGAAAATCCAATTATGACTTCGAAATGGTGTAAAACTGACATTTCAACTGCAAATGATGATAAAGCAGTAATAATTTTGCATATTTCCAAAAAATGAGGAATTGGGTTTTAGGTTATCCAGTGCTGAACGGAAGGGACCCAATAGTAATTAAAAATAATTAGCCAGTGTCGAGAAAAATGAAATTTGATTTTTTACTTTGTGGTTAGAAAAGCTTGTCGGACCGTGAAAACAAAAACACAATCAAGGAATTTTGAAAAATGATGCCCCAAAAAAATCCTTTGGCAGGCATGTGTAATAGAATTTATCTGATTTTTTGAGCTAATAAACCCGATTTCGAAAATTTGGCGCTTGACTCCTTTTGCATTTCTACCCTTCATCTAGATAACCAATAAAATCGGAATTTTTCAGGAGTGCGAAATAACAATCTGTAAAATCGAAATCACCATCTAAAGATAAAACAAAAGTTTACTCCCGAGCTGATGAAGTTCTAAATTGAAGCCAAAAAATTATGATTGATAAATATTATCCCGTTTCGAGAAATAGAATGTGGAAGTTTACAATCTCAAAGTGGCAGGAACCTAAAATTGGAACAGGCTTGATTGCGAATCACGAGAAAAAGTGTAATTTTCAGTTGATAGAAAAAATAAAAACTCGCTTCCGATGTATTAAGTTGCTAAATTAAGAGAAAATGAGTTTGATTGAAAAAAGTTAACAAATTCCGAGTAAATCATTTAAGAATTTTGATGGTAAAATTTCATGGGTTTTGAAATCGTCTTTGGATAGCGACTAAATATCTATTTTTCAGTTAAAAAAAAAAAATAATAACAACTTGCTCCCGAGATATGGGGAGGCTGAATAAGAATAAAAAACTTTTCATTCAAAAAAATTATTCTTTTCCGCGAAAATAAAGATTTAGTGCGATGGTATCACACTGTGACAGACGATTTTTCATTGCAAGTTCTATGAAAAGAAGAAAGGTATATATTTCTTTATAAATAAACGATAATAATTTTAAGAAATATCGTTTCTGATCACAAGACAAAAAGTAAAGTGAGAAAAAAACCTGATAAAAGTGGCTTTTTGTATAAAATAAAGGATTAAGGTTTTAGATTGAAAAAAGGATATTTTGTTGTTTTACTGCATTTAAAAACTTTTAGGAAAAGAATGTTGGTCAGAAAAAGGTTTATAAAAAGCTTTTGAACTAATTCTAATGATTGGCCCACATTGAAACTTAATTTTGCTTTATAAAACAATCTTTAAAATAACACTTCAGAACGCTATTTTAATATTTATTGGATAAGCGATAAGTGGGTTTCGATAACAACGTTTATCAAAGATCGCCATGCAGAACTCTAGCCAATAAGAGTGTAATTTTTAAAGATTCGATAAGAAAAGTTTGGAAGTTTAATCTGACAGTTTTTTACAAAACACTCATTTTTATGGTTAGAATTGTAAGAAATAAAAGTAAAATAACTGTGAAGAGTGTGAATATATTTCTGAATTTAAATCTTTTGTAGATGAAGAGCAACTTCTAAAGGTATTTTTTTATGCACACTAGTGCATATTAACAATAAATAATGACAGTCTACAATTTTTTAGAATTTTCCAAAGTTAACCAAATAGCTTAAGCTGGCGAAGACAGTGCCTTTTACCTTATACTAAATTTGTTTTTTACGTATCTTCACCAAAAAAAATGAAAACAAGTGACATCTGAAATTACAAAATCATCGTATTGTACCAAACTGTTCAATTTTAGTAACAAGTAAAAATCTTACAAAATTTATCAAGTGCAATTGTAGCGTTCAAAGTTGAAAACTTAGCACTCGGAAATTCGTTGTTCCTTACTGATTAATATACATACCTCGAAGCTTCTGTTCTTTGTAGATTGACTTGGTCTGGTGCCATGTACTGTCTATGAAAATAGCTCTTGTTACCGGAAGATCAGTCATAATTATCGAATCGTTTTCTTCCTGATTTCCATCTTTTTCGAAAAGGGCTTCAATGTTCGTTGCAGTTTTGCTGGGAAATATGAGAACTATCTAATATATGGCATTATTTAAACTCCTCTTAAATTTTAACTTATTATTGATCATAATGGTATTATCAACTTAGTACCTTTTCATTCTTTGATAAGACAGGAAAGTCTGGATAAATGTAGATTTTTACATCTTGTGGTGCTAATACCGCAGCATGGACGGCGGTACTTTTTCCGTCTATCTCTCGGGGGTCTTTTATAATATCAATTTTTATTGGCAACTGAAAGCATGTAAATAATATCCTTAAATCGAAGCTACATTTTTTTATTTTAGCTATATCAGTGTTCATGATTTTTATAATACGCATATAATGACCCCACAGAGATTTTTTATCCTCAAAACATATTATGGAAGGTAGTGAGAAGTGAAAAATACATTTTTCCGGAAGGAATGCAAAAAGATGCAAAAATTTGTATTGTGCATTAATAAAATGCGCTTGCGCTAAAAAAAGTGTTTTGATACCTTCTGTTACCTTTTCAATTCAATCTTAAATTATTACAAAAATTTGCTACGAATGTAAAAATCATAGCGGCTGTTTATACTGTTTTCATCTATCAATAAAATATTAAATTAAACATAAAAATATTAATAATTTGTTGGATTTGAAAATTAAACAATTAATAGTTTGAAAATTTCAGAATACACTACTAGATCACCAAGAATTGAGATATCTAATGTAATCGAGAGGTTAACAACTCGTGAAGTCAGGTGTACACCTTCGCTGAAGTCACTTGAATTCACATGAAGTGACTGAAATCACTTGAAGTCAGTGTATTTTAATATTTTAACTGGCATAAACTCATGAAATACATAAAAAGCTCAAATGAAAATGCAATTATTGACTAATAAAAAATCTATATGAATTATAAATTAATTCAAAAGTTACCTTAACTCGTGGGATGTATTTTTGATCGATGACAGGTGTGTAGCACGTGTAACAAAAAAACTTTCGAGATTTGTAACATTTACCACAAATTGTTCTGCCAACCACTGTGTCCAGTACGCTGGGGTCGTCAATTTTCATTTTGCAGAAAGGAGCTCTGTCAATGATTTTTTGCCTTTCTTCTATCACGTTCATTTCGTCCATTGTTACTGCCTGTTCAAAAACAAATTATGTATATGCAATAGACCTTTTTATTCTGAAAAATACCAATGCGCTTACACGAGAAATTTCACGTCACATTCGGAATTTGCGCATGTTTTTTAAAAATACATATTGAATGATGAAAAAAACGATTTTAAAATTGAATGATAATAGCTCACCTGTGATTTAATATTAAAATCATAATGATATAAACATGGTTTATTAATTATATTATTATGTTAAAAAAATAAAATACTTATTATGACAGAAAACATATAACCTCGAAAACTGACCTTTTCACTGTGTTTAGTCTTTTTTTTTTGTTAATTGCTCATAGGACTTTAGACACCTTTTTAATTAAAGCATATTGTGCGTTTTCACGATTTTTTGAACTATTCTACACCCGAAATTGTATTTTTAAATAATTTTTATTTACTTCGTAAAAGTACCAGCCATGGCAGTGGTGCTAACGGACTTTCTTCTTCTTCTTATTCTGCGTTGGCAGTGTTGGCATGGTTGGCACTATACCTGCTTTACCAAAGCTTTGTATATTCGGCCATGACCAAGTTGCGGGAGTGTGTGCTCCGCTGTATCCAGTGATGGGTAAGTAAAATACTCGTGGTAATTTACTTGGTTTCTTACGGTAATTTACCTGGTATTTTACGTCATCAGTTTTCTACAATCTACATGATGTAAATTACGCCTTGTTCTATATATGAGGGCGCCACCTCTGAGGCGGAAATTGAAACCTCGAATCAGACAGCCAATCAGAGGTTTTCTACATGTATTTTACATATTCCAGGTATTTGACATAAAATACCTCGTTTAGGTATTATACGTAAAAAACTTCCCGTTACGCGTAACTGCACATCCCTGGTTCATATTAATATGTTTCAATTAACAATATAGGCATTGAAAAAAAACTCTTACGCTCTTACTAGAGATCCTCTAGGGAGAGTTGAGACACGTTTCCCCCTCCAATGCTCGGCGCTGTACCGGAACTTGATATTTCACTGCGGCGCGAAAAGTTTGAAAATGACGTGTAGCGCAATACGTGACAGCACGCGAGCAAGCATCGAGAAATTTTCGTGCTTAAGCAAAAGGATTAAAAATGAAAACTGCGTAATGCAGGTCCATTATTTATTATAACTTATTCTTCTTAGTTTATTTATATTGAAGCTATGATGTGTGAAGTGTGATATGCGAGTTTTGTGATTAATGAAGAAGTGAAAAAGAGTTTGTGTATAACCTGCTTTCCAAAGCAAAATATTGACAATATTTTTGTGAGATATAAGTGTTTTGCAAAAATGGTAAATTGCTGTATTTTGTACTGCAATAATTCAACTAAAAACGGGCTTTTCCAGAAGCAAATTTCGCGAGATCCCAAACTTCGAGAATTGTGGATTCAGAATATGAATCGAGCAGATTGGAAAGCAAGTGACAAATCATGAAAGATGCAATTCCAAAATTATTTCAGAGTTCACCAGTGAGAAAAAGAAAATTATTTAACACTGCTTTTGTAAAATTGAACAAATCTTCATCCTTTCCTACAATTTATTTTTACTTTCTTTGTATATATAACCTTATCAAACCGAAGCTTTGCTTCCAACCTACAAAATGTATTAATTTAACCAATATTATTGATCGAAATTTGTATAATATATATGGCTGAAAGTGATTTTTAATAACATTTCGTTTATTTTAAATGTTTAATTCAATGATATTCTCTTTATTTTATATTAAATCTGTTGTGGAATGAAAATTCTTTTTAAAAATCGCGCTGTTTTTAGAATAGCGGCTTCCGGTACAGCGGCACCAATCAGATTTTCAGTACCCCGTGTCTCAACTCTCCCTTGAGGATCTCTAGCTCTTACGAATGCCGATACCAGAAATTCAAAAAAGTGAGATTATGGACAGTTCCACAGGTCTGCCATCTTGTTACGTAATATACTAACAAAGAACATTAGGTAGGTGTCCCCCTCCGATTTTCTTCGGTCTCACATATGTTGTAGTACTCGTAAAACTAAGCGACACATATTTTTTCTTACGTGCTAAAAATGGTTTTAAGGGGGTAAAAACCACCCCCGAAAAGTGTGGTACCAAATATCCATTAAGTTGTTTCACATACAGTAGCTGTATCTTTCACAATGAAACCAACTGGAAAAATTTCCTCACAATGAAAGATGAAAAATGTGATTTTCTCAAATTTGTCGACAATTTTTTAGGGTGGTGAACTACCCCAAAATTATTTTTGAATGCACAAAAAAATGCGAAACAGGCATGATTTCAACCCGAAAAATCTGGGAAAAATATATGTTGCACGCGATAATAAAATAAAGCTTACGTATTTTTGCATTTTCACAAAAAATAAAGGAAGTTTCGCGTACAAAACCGAGCAGAAAATTTCTTCACACAGAGGGTTGGAAAATTTGAATTTCTCAATTCAGTCAGAAATTTACATGGGGGTAAACTACCCCAAAGGAATTTACGAGTATACAATAAAATTACCAAATTGGTGTAAATTCATGCTAAAAAATCTGGGAAAAATATATGTGTCACGCGATGATAAAATAAAGTTTACAAATTTTTGCATTTTGACGAGAAATCAATTCTTAAGGGGTAACTACCCTTAAGTGCATTTTATTATATTTCAGCTAAATAAAGGAAGTTTCTTGTACAAAACCAAGTAAAAAAAATTCTTCACACAGAGGATTGAAGAATTTGAATTTCTCAATTCAGTCAAAATTAACATGGGGGTAAAATACCCCAAAGGCATTTACGAGTATACTATAAAATTACCAAATGGGTGTAAATTCAAGCTGAAAAATCTGGGAAAAATATATGTTGCACGCGATAATATAATAAAGCTTACGTATTTTTGCATTTTGACGAGAAATAAATTTATAAGGGGTGACTACCCTCAAGTGCATTTTATTATATTTCTGCTAAATAAAGGAAGTTTCGCGTACGAAACCGAGAAAAAAAAATTCTTTACACAGAGGGTTGAAAATTTAAATTTCTCAATTTAGTCCAAATTTTACATGGGGGTGAACCAAAGGAATTTACGAGTATAGAATAAAATTACCAAATGGCTGTACACTGTCACTTTTCTGTCATCGCAAGTCAGGTTAAATTGTATGAAGATTGAACATCTCGTACCAATCGCACCAACCTTACGAAATATCAGAGATAAAAAATGTCAATAATTTAAACTTTTTCATTTTTTGTAAAATAATCATAGTTTCAACTATTATTTATTCAATAAATTGATTTTAATTGTAAACATACTGATGATAAATTATAATTATCCAGAATTGACTATTCTAACTTGTCCAGGAGCAATACCAGAAACGATTATTGATGGACGGAGGTGTCAAAATCGTACCCTTGACCTGTGGCGTTTACGACAATTCGCTCTGAGCAGTTCGCTCTGAGCTCGAAGGGGAGCTCAAAGTCTTTTTCGGATATAATCTGACAGCCATGCAGTCTCATAAATTTCATTGGTTGAACTCCCCTTCGAGCTCAGAGCGAGCCCAGAGCGAATTGTCGTAAATGCCACTGGTCTAATAAAAATGTTTATACGCCGCAGGCATGATTCGGGCGTATTACGTGCCTGTTTTCAGGAACATAAGTAGCCCTTTATGGGTCAGTGGTGGGAGCAGTACAATAATGGCCTCATTATTGTACAGTACAATAATGGCCTCATTATTGTACTGTACAATAATGGGGCCATTATTGTACAGAGGGGTGTCGGCGGTGGGGGTAAATTTTTGAAATTTATAAAAAATTTGAGAATTTTGACATTTTTTCGAAAATTTCGTAAATTTTAGAAAATTTTCAAAAATGTTGAGAATTTGAAAATTTTTGAAAATTATAGAATTTTTTTACAATTTTTGATAATTTAAGAAATTTTGAAAATTTTTGGAAATTCAAGAAATTTTTGAAAATTACAGATATTTTCAAAAATTACTCAAATCCCCCCAAAAACTTCAAATTTTCATATTTTTCAAAAAATTTTCAAAAATTTTCAGACGAGCAAATATCAACCGGCTCAGTCAAAATCTTGTTAACCGGCGCTAAAAGTGAATTAAACCGATTCGACTCGCCACGTCAGACCTCCTCTGTGATACATGATAATCGGGGGCAAAAAACTTGCAAATTATGCCCTTGGTGTATAACGTATAATGTGCACCATGGCACTGCGTCGGTCATCACGCCTTGTGTGTTTGTAATACTCGTCTCCGCCTCGCGCTTCGCGCTCGTCTACGACTTGTATTGCAAACGCACACGCGGCGTATAATAACCGACTTAAGTTCCTTGGCGCACAATGTACTATTAATACAGCTAATTAATTAATTTTTATTATATTTTTTTCTATAATAATACTTAATTGAATATGTAAGCTTTATTTAACAATGATCATCTTTCTTTATTTTTGGAAACCAATGCAGTAAAATGCTGTTGATTTTTTTCCTATCTACTGTAGGGTGGTTTCCCCTAACTCCAGATTTTTTTTCAAACTGAAAAATATGTATATTTAGTGATCACTCACGGTCAATGTTGTTCGAAGTGCTCGTTTCTGAATAAATTGACTTATTGTTTCTGATTTCGTTACGTTAATCATGGCTTGTGTTATTCATAGAAAAATATTTAACTTTATACCTTTGGAAGAATGCAGAATATGCAGAATTTCAAAAATCAACAAAAGTATAGTGTAAGCAAAATTTTTACTCGTTATAATACTGCTCAGCGGTCGATACTCGGAAACGCATCGCACTATTTTTAAACTTAATGTTACAGATATACGAAGTGTATTATTGCACGATAGAAAATGATGTATGAATAAAAGACACGAAACAAAAAAGTTTATTATGCCAACAAGCACGCGGTATTCCCAAGCGGTCACCCATCCAAGTACTAACCGCGCCCAACGCTGCTTAACTTCAGTGATCGGACGAGAACTGGTTTTTTCAGCGTGGTATGGCCGTTGATGCTAATGTTGTTTGAGATGGGTAGCAAGCCGTGGACACTCGTGCCGTGTATTTGATTTCGACTGACTTAGGGTCTGAGCACAATCGAGACCCGAACCCGGAAACTGAAACCAAAGATCACTCTGTTCTTTTTTACAGTAGCATCATCTTTGTCGAGTGGGGTCGTACTAATTCGAACGCAGACTTGAACTGAAATTTTGTAACGCACAATGAGAACTGAAACCTGAAGTGTGTGAAAGGAGCACATAACCTATAAGTTCTTGAAAAACAACGCAAGGTAATTTACTGCGAGCAGCCGGCGGCTATTTTTTTTGAGGTTGTTGTGAGTTGCTTTAATTCTAAATTTCATACGTGTATATAATTTAATACGTGTATATATCTTGGATATCTCGTCGGGGTTTTTCGGCTTAAGCTCTCCGAAAACTGTAAACCTAAACCGGGAGTAACGCACAATGACGACTCGAACGCGTTCGAGTTTAGGTTTCGGGCAACGAGCCCTATGGAACTTAAAATAGTGCAAAAGAAAGAGAAGTATTGCGTTTCACGACAAGCGCAGCCAAATTCATGTTCATGTAGATACAGTGTAATTGTTGCGTTCGGGAACCAAAATTAAAGATGGCTTGCACAGAAAGAAATTTAGGACAGCTCTTGCGTTATGTAATAAATCATAACAAAATAAACATAAGTTACTAAAAATAATTACTGTACTATATTTATTATATGCACTGTTAGAAAAATCTGTATGAGATTTAATATACATGTGTGTGAAGCAAATATGCACTACCGCTACTGAAATGTAACATACATAGGTGTAGTGAATTTAATATACATGTGTATTAAATTTAATATACAGGTCGGTATAGCAGTGTGCATGAAAACTCAAAGTGCTTTCATTTCTTTAAATCTTGTCAAATATTTGCAATTAAATTAATAATCTAGAATTCGTCGACTGGATTGTTATTTATAATGAAAGTGCGACGTACGGGCGGAACTTTTTCCAAAATTCAGTCTAAATAGTAGAAATTTAATGCTAGTACAGTTGATTGTAGGTTAGGTCTATTATTTGTTTGCTTAATTGATCTTTTCGACTTAAAATCCAGTCATATTTTTGATTAACTGGAAGAAGGTATCATGTTTTATTATTTAGAGGCGAAAATTCATTCGGTTGAGTCCAAATAATCCTGTGTAACGGTTATAGAAGTCAGTAGTTTCCATCCGTTGCTGGAGAATTTAGCATGCGAAATGTTGTTGCTGATGTATTTTACATCCCTTCTCGTGCTGAGTGAAAACTCGTTCCGTCAAGCATTCGTGACCGTGTTCACCCTCTGCTCACGAAAAAATTGGTTCTTTTCAAAAACTTTTTTTCGTCGCACCGCCAACGCTGCTCACCTGTCAATTTCAGCACTTTAACAGTTATAGTCGGTGTGCTAGGGCAACGCCACTTTTGTTCAAGAATAGTGATGCCAATTTTCTTGCTCTTTAGTTAATTTAAATGAATGTAGAGAGAATCTAAATCGCAATCCACTCAAATCTATGACCATAATCTTGTAGAAACTGTAGCAAATCACAAGCGCCATTCATAATAAACGTAACGTGTCTGAACAGAACAAAGAATAATCCAACGTAAGAAAGAATTGGTGGCCCTAAAAAGGGCCGATTGTTCTTTTGTTAAAGGCGAAGATAAGATAATTAACCGCCGAACCCGTAGAGAGTACGTCCTTGACGTTTCAAGGCATAGACAACGTCCATAGCGGTGACAGTCTTCCTTTTGGCGTGCTCGGTGTAGGTGACAGCATCACGGATGACATTTTCAAGGAACACCTTCAGGACACCTCGGGTTTCCTCGTAGATCAAGCCAGAGATACGCTTGACTCCACCACGACGAGCTAGACGGCGGATAGCGGGCTTCGTGATTCCCTGGATGTTGTCACGCAACACTTTACGATGACGTTTTGCTCCTCCCTTCCCCAAACCTTTTCCTCCTTTACCACGACCAGTCATTTTTCAGGAATAGTCAACGAAGGTGAACGAAGAAAGATGAAATCGGCGGTTCTGGCGCTAGTTTTATGCACACTGCGAATCCTATCCCCTCCATATTTCCAGTAGCCAATCATCGGTGTGTCCTCCCTTCTCTGGTATCCCCAGTAAATCAGCGACGCGAGCTCCCTTCTTTGTCGCTCTATCCAACGAGCGACGCGTACTCCCTTCTCTAGCGCCACTAGTTGCAAAACGAATAAATAAGCGCGTTTTATGGGCTCGCGCTTCATTCTGCTTTTGGACCCTCGCCGTGACTCAGTTCTCATCGATTTCTAAAATGGCTCGTACCAAGCAAACCGCTCGTAAATCTACCGGTGGAAAGGCACCAAGGAAGCAGCTGGCCACCAAAGCCGCTCGCAAGAGTGCACCAGCAACTGGAGGAGTCAAGAAACCTCACCGTTACAGGCCAGGAACCGTCGCTCTTCGTGAGATCCGTCGCTACCAGAAGAGCACTGAGCTTTTGATTCGCAAACTTCCTTTCCAACGTCTCGTTCGTGAAATCGCTCAGGACTTCAAGACTGACTTGCGTTTCCAGAGCTCTGCTGTCATGGCTCTACAGGAAGCCAGTGAAGCATACTTGGTTGGTCTTTTCGAAGACACCAACTTGTGCGCTATTCACGCCAAGAGAGTCACCATCATGCCTAAGGATATCCAATTGGCTCGCCGAATCCGTGGAGAACGTGCTTAATTCCGACCTGCGCAAAACATAGAAACAATCGGCCCTTTTCAGGGCCAACAAATGTTTCTGACGAAGGTTGTACCTATTTTTCTACCAAACATGCTTTCTGCTATGACTTAAATGTGTGTGCCATTCCTCTTAATTTCGTACTTAATGGTGTTTTCACTTAGGTCAACAGTTTTGCTGTATTTCGATTAACGAAAATATTTTGGGTTCGGTAAAGGATTTTCACATTGCACATAAAGGAATACTTAGATCTAATAACAATAATAGGTACTAATTATCGAGGCTACAGGCTTGTCCATTTCTGTTTTATGATTTCAGTAACAAAGCATTATGCGTATTTGTGACAACTAATATTGGGCCTCTATTGAATATTTTGATCTTACAATTTTTATTATTCCACCACAATTTTGTGGCCGCACTGTTTAAAAGGAGGTAGGGATAGCATGCAAAATATTGGGTTTCAAGGATACTGTATATTACATAAAAGGTGTGTTTCCAGGATATCTACAACTTCTATTTGAAGCTTTTTTGTCATTTTTTATTGTTTACTGACATTAAGTCCTAATAGCCACAGTTTAGTAACTGAGAGCTATTCGTACCGAAGTTTCTGTACGTTTGCCCAAAATTGTAGCCTTTAAACAAAATTATAGACACCCTTTTCTCGAACTTGGAATTTTTAATTACAAAAAAAAACTAGAAATAAATTTCGAGGTAAATCAACCAGTGCTGAAAAAATTTTGGTTGAAAATGTTCATAGTATTTTTTTTAATTACAAGAAATGTTCTCAAAAACCTAATTGTTGATTTTGAAAAAATTAACAAGAAACTTCAATCTAAATTAGAGCTGATTTGAATCCTGCAAAGTTGGTTAGGATAATGTTTGGTTCGAAGACAATTTATAGAGATATTTTTTTCCGTTTGAGGGCACGCGTGTTTTTACATTAATTTTTCTATATACTTTTTGTAGAATTATTTTTATTTTAAATTCAAGCAATAATTTAAAAAAACTTTGAATATTAAACAAAAATTGATCTGATACCAATTTTTTATTATCGCATTTTTAATAAATAATATTTATCAAGAGACAATTGTTTAATTATGGAATAATTTCGAGACCTGGATCTTGTCGATTTTCTCCTACAGTATTTATTTTTAAGAAATTTATTATATGCAAATTCTTGAAATCACAAGTTATAAAGATAATCTCATTAAATATCAAAATTGAACATTTTTAAATTCGCTTTATATCTAATTTGTATTCCTGGGTCTTGGCGATTTTTTCCCTAGAGTGCATTTCAGTCACTGGTAAACGGGGGTGCACAGAAAAAAAGAAGTCTTGATTCAAGCCCAAAATTTGGATGTGTAAAAAATGTAAGCTTCCGAAAATTTAAAAACTCTGCAAACAAGAAATTTTTGAAACGTTTATTTTTGCGCGCTAACTAAGCTGTATGCAGATTATATCATATATCTGCTCAGTGGCGGACTGGGCGACACAGCAGTCGTATATATTCAAATATTCGCAATAATTACTATATTATTATGCGAAAAACTGTTAATCTCGCTATTAATCTCTTCAGGAAAAAAATTTATTAATATATTAAGAAATTAATCCGACTCTATCCAGTTCAATTCGAACCGAATTTTCAATCCAATTGAATCCGAAACCCGGATTAACTTATCAATTTATAGAAAAAGGATTTTGAATCCTTTCGTTTACACAATCATATGTTGCAAATAATTTTGAACTGTTTATAGTTTGATAAACGCAGATAATAGCTTCTCTTGTTTAATATTTAAAAAATTCACATTGTTTAAAAAAATGATCTTAGAGGGCGCCTACGCATGCCTTAGGGGGGCGCCGGCGGGGTTTCCCGCATCCCAACCTGTGGCCAGTCCGCCACTGTCTTTGCTTCAATCAGTGCAATCTTCAATTTGATAATTTAAATTTTAACGTTAAACTTTTCTCATCTTCAAAATGCAAGCTTATTGTTTGACTTTCCACAAGTTTCGTTATAAGTTAGGTTAAACATTTATAAAATCTGGGATTCGAAACTGGTACAACGCGAAAAAGTCAAAAGCTTAAATTCAAATGCTAAATATGTGAAAATACTTTAGTCTTTAGTCGCTTCTTTTGAGAGTCGATCCTTTGCTTTCAGTTTTCGTTTCGAAATGTATCTTGAATTCAACGCAATTTAAATTCAATGTTTTCAGCTGCATTTAGATTGAAGTATACAAATGTTTTTGGTTTGAACTATAAATGAATTAAAATATTTCACTTATTTTTCTTATTTACTTGTAGGTCAAACATGAAAAAGTAGAATACAGTCGAAGCTATCAATAAGACCGCTTCCCCTCATCCTTGCTCGAGCTTGCCGAGACGCTTCACCCACTCTCACGCTGCAGCGAAATTCCAGTCAGCCGCTACCAATAGTGCCGCCGCAGAAAAGGCAATTTTTATGGGTTTCAGGAGAGTTTTTTTATATTATCCAAATATATCGAATATTAATTGAGCTGCCGGATCGAATAAGTGCACATAAATTTATTTCACCGGGAATAGGAAGGCCCCTAGAGGCTTTCTGAAACATTTTCGAAATTTAATTTTTGAAAACTATATCTAGATGTAAAATTTCATTGCGCATCTTTTGTTCTGCAGGCAAAAAGTTTTAGCTTTTTTAGTTTTCCAATTGAAGTAAAAAAAGTGACTTTTTTGGAAAAATTGATTTTAATTCTGTTTTCACTTCAACTCGTGCTCAGTCAGTCAATTTTTGGAATTTTTCAATAAAATTTCCAGGGAATGTAGCACGAAATGTCCTTTGAGTGATAAAACCAAAGGAATTAAAAAATGTATTAAAAAAAAATTGATAATAATTTTGTTCTGATGCTTGGCGCACATTGGACTTCTCTAACTTCCAGCGTCTCGTTTATCGAGCTAATTTTAAGAAACGAAAAACTTCGAGTAAGAAAGTTGTTAACAACAGTACAGAGAAGTTTCCTGGAAAATTTTAGTCCAATCGAACTGATATTTAAGGGATTATTAATGTCTGAAGTCGCTAACGGCTATGCGACTCGCGCGCGGACTGTGGCGAGTCTCAGATTCGATTCTTAATACAGTTCACCGGCGACAAAAATAAAAACTAATTAAGAAATCAGGTAATACCAGAATATTATGAATGGATGAATAAATAAATTTGCATAATGTAAAATAATTTATTAATTTCATATTGGTTCTATTTTTGAGACGAACTGTGGAAAAGTAAAACAAAACATAACCATCTAATAGTTGATATCTAAAAAAATTCAAAAAAATGTTTATCAGTGAAATTTCATAGAAAATCAGTGACAATCAGTAAGTGAACTATTTTTCACTATGAACAAGCATCTCAATAGTAATCAAAAGTTCAGAAAACATAATATTTATATTAAAGTGGTTTATATTTTTTTAAATTAACATTAATTAAATAACGGAAAAAGATTTTAAATGAAAATAAATTATTTCAATGCAATTTTATGTATTTATTTAATGATTCATAATACTTTGATATTACCTGATTTCTTGATAAGTTTTTATTTTTGGCGCCGGTGAACTGTATGAAGAATCGGATCTGAGACTCGCCACAGTCCGCGCGCGAGTCGCATAGCGGTTAGCGACTTCAGACATTAATAATTCCTCAAATATCAGTTCGATTGGGCTAAAGTTCGATAATTTTAGTCTTTTAATACTTGAAACATTATTTTAGAACGAGTTAAACCGTATATCTTCAGATAGATTTGAAAGTAGTACTATTGGAAATTAGGAGTACTTACAAACAGGGCCGGTCTTAGGAAATTTGCGCCCCTAGGCAATTATTTCACAATGCCCCCCACCCCCCTACCCCATCCCTTTTCAATTTTTTTATCATTATCTTATGATATGGACCAGTTTCATCAGGCTTATCTTCACAAGACAATTCTTTCAAAATCTTTGGAAAAAAAGTATCTAACTTGGGCACTTTCTTAAGAAAATTCACCTCCTTATCACTTTTTTCTTTAACTTTTTTTCTACACTGAGCACCATTAAGTTTACTGAACATTGTTTGCCCTGAGCAAGGTGTACTTGTACAGGAATTCACTCTACACACATTCACTAACTTAGAAAACCAAAAAAATAATTAAATATTTTTTTGGTGATTGGGTGAGTCGAAAAATAAAATTGCACTTTCGGATAATGGAATAATTTATTCTCCGAGCAAGGATACACTCAGGACGACAGTTGAAGAGTGACTCATTCCTTGTTGGAATCAAAAATCTCCAAAAAACAAGAGTAGGAAAAGTATGAAGGAGTAAGAGAAAGACAAAATTGAAGGTAGTAACTTACATTGGTAATTCCGTGAAGCCGATTTATGATCGTCTGTTTCGGGATTAGCAATCTAAAGTGGCATGCAATTTGCGAGGGACATTTTACCTGACATGCGACTAGTTCAAATGCTGCTATGTGTAAATTCATAACTGGCGCCCCTGGAAACAACTTGCCCGAAATCTTTCGCCCCCCACAATGACGCGCCCTTAGGCTATAGCCTACCTTAGCCTACTGGAAAGACCGGCACTGCTTACAAAAACTGAACACATTTCTTTTGTCAACATTGAAAAATATATACTTAATGTTCGCCGACGGTCAATTTTGTTCAATGTGCTTGTTTCTGAATAAATTGACTTTATTATTGTTTCTGAGTTCGTTCTGTTACTCATGGATTGTTTTTCATAGAAAAAATTGATATCTGTTTTTTTTTTACGTTTATAAAATAATAATTAAAGATCAGTGGAGGTACAAAATATTGATTTAAAACGAATATTTTTCAAATTATACAACGGATTTCTTTGCCTAAATATAAACAAACCTTATTTGTACTATAATAAAAACAACTGGAAAAAATGAGATTGAAGGCAAATTTTATAAAGAAAATTAACATTGGTTGACCTATAAATATTTATTTTATTTATCGAACGATTAAAAAACTCTTCGAAAAGCTTTTATTACAAAAATTTTATCAAAGAAAAATATTGCTTGTAAAAATAAAAATAGTATAATTTGTAAATACATTTCTTAAAAATAAAAAATTAAAAACGAGAGTTGTAGAAAATCTTTCAAGGAATAAAATGATTGTCCCGGAAGTTAGATCCGAAAAATTAATTTTTCAAAAACATAAAAATTGTGTTAAATTGAGCTAGACTCGCGACCGGGAAAATCGGGAAATGAAAGTGAATTTATTTTTTGATCGGAAAATAACAACACTTTTTTAATTTATCAGCTGTAAATATAAATTAATTCATGCTTTTAGAAACCGAAATGTAGTTCGAGTATTAAAGATTGAACAGTAATCGATTTTACAAGACGATTCTGGATCTATTCAAAATTATATAATTTACATATTGTAACGTTGAAACTTGAATTTATTTAATTCGAAAACATTAGTACTTACACAAATGTAAACATCCGATTGAGTCTTCATGAACAAGCTTAAATTTAAAAATCACTTCAAATTAATAGATTCATAAATAAACGCCTTTATTCAATTTCAAAATCTTATTCAAGTATTGTTCCAGTATAAAATATTCCACTTTTAAGGCCATGTGATGAGTGTGTCACGTGACCAGATTCCTACCATACCGGCATTTTTTTTTATTTGTCAACTTATTTTCACACGAATAGGCACATCGAGTTGAAGATTTGGGATAATAAACAAGGAGCACTAAGAAAGGCGGCTCTGGTCCTAAATTGTAATAATCATGAAAAAAGCAAAAAAAAAATGTGTACAAAAAAAATTTTTTCATGATTATTACAATTTAGGACCAGAGCCGGCTTTCTTAGTGCTTCTTATTTAGTATCCCAAATTTTCAACTCGATGTGTCTATTCGTGTGAAAATAAGTTGACAATTAAGAATAGTGTCGGTAAGGTAGGAATGCGGTCACATGACGGACTCGTCACATGGCCTTAACCCGTTCAATTTGGAATTTTTTAATTTAAAAAAAAAAAACAATTTTTAATATTAAACAATTCGAAACTGATTCGAATAAGTTGGAGTTTTTTAAATGTTTCCAACGAAAAAAAATTAGGAGCTTCTCAAACATTTTTGAAGATTTACCAAAAATTTTTTTGAACGATTTCTGGGATATTTAGAAAGATTTTTCATTTCGAAAAAATTAAATAACTTTAAGTAAACGTTTAAACATTTTTCCAAACACTTAAAAAGATTTACGAAATTGGAATAAAATATGGAAGCTTTTGAGGCAATTTTTTTTCGCAGCAGGATTTTACAATAATTTTAGGAAGAATGGGAATCACTTTAAAATATATTTATTATTAATATACTTAAAATTGCCGAATTGATAAATTTTCGAAAAATAAAATTCCTGAAATTATAAAATTTTTGAACAGTTTATAATATTACCGAATTGGAAAATTCCCGACAGAAAATATCCAAAGCAAAAAATTTCCGAATTGACGAATTTAAACATGAAAGAAATTGTTTTTCAATTAATATTATTTATTTATTTAGAATACAATAATCAAATACTTTTACCCGATGTATTACCTTAATATTTAATTTGTTTAAATTATTGTATGAATTTAAAGGAACAATATATGTTCGTAGCCCTCCCCCAGCTTAAACCTGGAAAGGGTGACGAGCGTGACTGAACAAATTTCCGTAACCAATCAGTAATTGCGTACACGCCCCGGGCCCCCCCCCCCCCCCGCTTAAACCTAGAAAAGGAGACGAGCGTAACTGTTTTCAAACGAAATTCTCTTTTTCTCGAAAAATAATGGTTTTAGGCAAAAAGTATAAGCTAGAACTTTGGTTTGAAACGTTTTTCAAAATTTGTTGTATTTATACTGAGATAAAGTAAAAAATCATAATTTGTATGGGATTTTACCATGAAGACGTCCTTGTCACCAATTTTCACTATCATTTTCGTAATCAGCACATCAAAATACGTAAGTATACGTGGTGTCAATAAAATCGGATGCTTCACCTATTCGGAACTGCACCCTGAATTTCCAAATAAATACTTGAATTTTCAACTAAGAAATCTAAATTTTCCACATAAAAAGTAAGATTTCTACAAAACAGTTGAATTTCCCACCAAAAAGGATGATTTTTAACAAAACAGTTTATTTCTCAACAAAAGAATTAAATTTTCAACAAAATAGTTGAATTTTTAATGACATTGTTGACCTTTCAACCTACAAAGATCAATTTTGAACCGAATGATCTAATTTTCAAACAAAAAAGATTAAACTTCAACCGAAAACAGTTGAATTTTCAACACGAAAAATTTATTTTGAAGAAAAAGATGGGTTCGTATCCGAGGAATATATCGTTCGTATCGAAAAATATAACAGTTGATATTTCAAACAAAAAAATCAATCACAACAAAATAGTTGAATTTTCAATAAGAGTTACATTCTCAATCTAAGATCAATTTTCAACCAAAAAGATTAGTTTTCTATCCATAAAGTTGAATTTGCAATTAAAAATGATCAATTGTCAAACAAAAATGGAAATTACATTTTCGGATAAAAAATTAATTCTTTATTATTAATTATCAACAAAAAAACGAATTTCCATCTAAAAGGATGAATCTTCAACAAACATAATTTTTAACCGTGTTCAAGCCTCGAAGTAATTGAATTTTCTAAGAGGCGAATTCTCAACGAATAATGATATTCAGATATTTATTTAATACATTTAAAGTTTGTACTCCGGCAAATTTTTGTATCAATAAAGAACTTATTGTTCTGATTATATATTTTTCTACTTTGGAAAAATAGTACATTTTACTATTGTATCACAAAATGAGGAATACAAAGTTATAAATACACACAAAGCGTCATATAATCTAAAACATTACACTAAAGAATTGCTCATTTACTTCACTATTCCTATAAAACAGGGGTCTCCGTCTCTGCTTTATTTAGCCAGAGATTTGGATTCTGATTCTAGGCGTCATCCATCCACGCAGAAAATATGATCTCTTTTTGTTATTGCTATATTTGTTATATTAGTTTTAAGATCAACCGTTAATTTCTAAGTTTTTTGTACAAATTTTTAACTTTAAATCTAGGACGATAAAATGATATTGCGATCAATCAACAATAAACTTGAAAAATAGACAAATCACATAATTAATAAGAGGAAAAGCTCCAGCTGGGAACTAGGTATCTAAATTAAAACTGCACAATATCGCACCTTATAGATAAGACAACTCTGTATTGCTCTTCTGTAAAATTATGAACATTACATATCTTTTTAAAATGAAAAAAAATAGATCCAGTATCTACTAGCGATCCCAGGCCAGTAGGTCGGATCCCTTTGAAAAAAAGCGTCCTCCATGTTCAAATTTCAGAACTGAGCCCTTCCAATAGGGATTTTCTCCCGAGAGGTCATAAATTACCTCTCTGAATGTTGCCATAAGCAACATTCAGAAAAATCATCAATAGATATATTTTAAAATCGAATTTTCGAATGATATAAACAAGGCATGTTTGAAATGACAAAAAAGATTCCTTCGCAAAAATTATTGGTGGCCCTAAAAAGGGCCGTTTGTGTATTCGTAGCTCATGAAAATATTATAATCATAACATTTTCCTTCAATTTACTTCTTTGCAACTTTCTTTGCCGCAGCCTTCTTTTTGGGAGAAGCTGCCTTCGCCTTTTTCGGGGCAGCCTTCGCAGCCTTAGGTTTGGTGGCAGTTTTTGCCTTAGGTGGCTTTGCAGCAACCTTTGTAGACTTCTTCTTTTCAACAACAGCCTTTTTCGCTTTAGGAGCCTTCTTCGCGGCTGCTGGTTTCTTTGCCTTTGCCGCAGATTTAGCCTTGGCAGCAACCTTGGTAGATTTAGGCTTGGCCTCAGTTTTTCCCACAGGTAATTTGAAGGATCCGGCAGCACCTGATCCCTTAGTCTGGACCAAAGCTCCGCTGGCAACAGCGGATTTAAGATACTTTCTTATGAAAATGCCCTGTTTGTCAGCATCAACTTTGTATGTTGCAACAATGTACTTTTTGATTGCTTGAAGAGAAGAGCCCTTTTTTTCTTTCAAAGCCGTGACTGCTGCAAGAACCATCTCGGATGCAGGAGGATGAGCTGCCTTCGCAGTGACACGAGGCTTCTTTGTTTTTGGAGTACCAGCCTTCTTAGGAGATGCAGCCTTCTTGGTAGGTGTGGCCACTGCTACAGGTGAAGCTGGAGATTCAACTTTGTCAGCCATTTTGATTTGCAAGTTATCTTGAATACTTCGCAAAAAAATTGAAATGTGGTTTTACAATACTTGAGTGCCGGTTGGAACCTTCGTATTCATGCCAGAGCGCGGATGGTGTAGAAAGACCGCTAGCTCTCGCGCCCCCGTGCGTTCGAATTCTCGGTCCCAGAGGAACCATATTCCAATTTTTGTCTCATGTTTTAACAATTTTCTAACAAGATTAATCAAATGCAATTTTCATATTTCAATAATAAAATATCTTTTCTAACAGATAAAAGAAAAATATCCGGAGGAAGTAAATACGAAGACCCCGAAAAGGTGTATGCTTTGGAAGAATACTTTAAACGAGACAACGTATTCTGATTAAAGAATTGTTTAAAAAATAGGTTTCGAAACTTTTTTTGTAAAATGGCCTTCTGGATCAGATGTTCAATAGTTTTAGCTAGTTGGTAATTAATTTTTTCTGATTTTGAGGAAAAACTGAAGGGGCAAGAATGGGGTAAAATAGGGGATCAGTTCTGAGTTTGAAGCGAGAGCAGACGATGCAGGAAATGGATGTTTGCGTCAATAATGCAAACTTGTAAACAACAAATTTGTCCATTTTTGAAAATTTTATGTAATTTAGTAGTTTATATATTTTTCTTATGTCATTAGTTAATTTTTTTGTTATTCAGATATATCATTTTGTATAATAGATTCATGACATTTGAATGAGAATGAATATGTGAATATCATTATTCATCAATTAGATATTTATTGTGTAATTTTGATATTCTTTTGAGGGAACTTTTAAAAACAGTTCATTTGATATGAAAGTTGATTTTGAACGAATATTGATAAAATCAGGTATCAGAAAGTTGACTCATCAATGTAAGAACAAGCTTTGCATATATTTTTGTAATACATACTTTGAGTTGAATTTACATATAAAGTTGATATATTTATTATGAAAAAATTAGTGTAAATGTAAATAAAATATAAGGATTATATATAATTATTTATGTGTGTATAATTTGAAGCATTATTCGATCTGTAATTTAGGTACGCGCAGCCACGATCATAATGAACATAAATTTAAAAAAAGCATAAACAAGCGTTTACTCTTCGTAGCATATAATTGAGAGATTAATAATTTCAACTCAATCATCGTATATAATTCCTTGTAAGTGTTTGAAATTCAGTTATTCAAAAATGAAATTTCAATTTTTCTCTGAAAATCCTTTTTCCTGAATAGTAAAATATCTCCGGACATCAACAAAGTTAATATTTCTAGTATAAATGTAACAAGTTTTTAACCATAAAACATCAAATTAATCTAGTAACAACTAAAAAAAAGATCTGCATTCATTTTCATTTTCGAGTTTTTCTCAAAATGAGAACCTTTTATTTTCTGTATAATCATCTTAGAAAACCCCCTGTTTTTCCCCCTTAAAAATCAGCTATGCTAGACAAAATATGCTGAATTAATTGTTGGCTTAAAGCGCCGAGTTTTTTTTCAACTCAACAATTTATTTAAAGTTGAAAAACGAAAGTGGAGTAACTTTTAAAATAAAAAAAGTTACACTTATCGGGAAGCTATATGAAAAAATGTTTCCAAATCTCAAATAAAAAAACATGTGCAAGAGGCGGTTAATAGAGATCCACTAGTCGAGGCCCCTCAATTTTTTGATTGCATTTTGCACAAAAAAAATCTCTGGAATGTCTAATAAAAAGCATCTTAAAGCTTGAAGTCTTCCGAATGCCGCGTTATGTTCAATTTTATCCTAAAAAAATGGGTCAATAATTAGAGTGCAAAACGTTCAAAAAACAGGGTTTGTCGGTCTCCTTTTTCAAGGGTCCACTTTGACCTGTTCCCAGATGGAGAGCGACGTTGGGAAAAATCTGAAAAAATGCACAGATATTTCTTGAACATTTCTGAATGCAATGCATCTTTCAAAATGCTGAAATATTCAATAGTTTCCTTTTTACAGTGATTTATTTACAAAAACTTTATCTTGAGAACGAATAAAGATATGAAGCCGTTTAATGGCTCCAAATGTGCAGTTTTGTCATGCAATTGCAGTGCAATACTTAAATTTATGATAAAATATTTCTTATGTGATAAATATCATTGCTTTTGCTTTTAAAACCTTCTTTATTCATTATTAATTTGTACATACATGTTTACATTTGTTATGTGTTATAATTCAGCGCCTGTTACATGAAAAAATGAACTTATCCGAATATTTGTATGTATTTAGGAATCTTTCGATTATTACGAAAATTGTTACCAATTGTGATGTTGTTAAAATTTAATACTGGGTAAAAAGGTCAGCGTGTAAAAAACCCCATTAATACATTTCTTTGATTTACTTATCTTAACTTAAAGTAACTTACAGCTAGTTTCTATGTACATAGAATAAAATGTATAAAAGGTATAATTTTTGAAATAGTTGTAGAGCGTAACATTTGATAAAATATAATTTATGTTATCATTGAAAATGGAAGTCTATATTTTAGTTTAAATGGAGCAGTGTCCTTGTTATATAGTTTAATATTCTCAAGTGCTTTCGAATGATTGAGTTGGAAGTTATAAAATTTATATGTTAAGTCTAGTTAAATTGTTCATCATTTACGGACCCCAAAGCCACAAAAACGAAAAACTACCCAGGCGGAAAAATTCTATATAGTTTATACATAATGTATTATGTATAGGCACTATATAAAAAATTATATATATTTTATACATAATCGGCAATTCACAATTTATATAATAGGAACATAGTATTTTTTCATATATACGTTGTTGGACACGATTTAAGTATGTCATTGAGTTCGGACGGTATAAAGGTGCGTAATATCGGTACTCCTCCGGAAGTGAAAACGACCCCGGTGTACCTAATTATGCACCAGGTTGCGAAAAGCATCGTCTACAGGAATTTTCCAAAGATTTAAAGTTCGTTGATGAAAAGATCGAATTAAAATGTTACGCCGACCCTGGTGTACCCGATCATGCACCAGGTTGCTAAACGCATCTTCTACAGGAATTTTCTCTACATTCAAACTTCGATGATAAACAAATCAAATTTCAATGTAGTTGCACCAACCCTGGTGTACCTGATCATGCACCAGGTTGCTAAAAGTATCGTCTACAGGAATTTTCTCAAAATTTAAAGTTCGTTGATGAAAAGGTCGAATTCAAATGTAGTTGCGCCGACCCTGGTGTACCTGATCATGCACCAGGTTGCTGAAAGCATCGTCTACAGGAATTTTCTCAAAATTTCAAGTTCGATGATAAAAAGGTCAAATTCCATTGTTGTTGCGCCAGCCTTGGTGTACCTGATCATGCACCAGGGTCGGTGCAACTACATTGGAATCCGGTCTGTTTATCATCGAACTTCAAATTTTGATATAATTCCTGTAGATGATGCTCTTAACAACCTGGTGCATGATCAGGTACACCAGGGTCGGCGCAACTAC
>CAKNXH010059932.1:178451-198309 GCA_932178445.1 Andricus quercusramuli | reverse complement strand
TATATATATATAGCTGAATTTTATCAAATCCTTTATATAATTATAATATACAAAATTTATATTATCATACTTATCCGTGGTTCTATAAAACTATATCTATTTTACAAATTCTATAAAAGTAATAAATTACAGTTATCTCTCACAACATTAAAATGGCAAGTATTTTACATTTCCTGACCTTCTTTATTTTTTGTTATAGGTAAGTCTACTACATTGGCTGAAGGATAAAATAAAGAGTCATCATTTCTTGTAAGTGGAGGATTTAATTTTAATTTTGCTACAACATCAAGGCTAATTTAAAATATTTATAGAGCTTTTTTGAATATTCAAAACAATTGAGATGTTTCTAAGTATTAGAATTTTGAAATAGAATGAGTAGAGGATATTGGAACCAAAATGCTGTACTGAACCGTTGGCTGTTATGGATACGGTAGCGCTTTATTGATGCGGTACCACTTTGACGTCGACAAGAATAACATCATTGAGGATCAAAGTCATGCTAAAACCAGATGCTGTTTCGAGATTAGACCAGTTTTAGTTGATGCTTTCGAAATACAGGAAGGGCCGTCAACAACTGATGAAATTAAACAAGTGAAATTATAATCGAATTGAAACATTATTGTCTTTTTTTTTAACTCGTGCTCGGGTGAACTCGGTGAAATCGTTTGCGACGATGTAGTTGTAGTAGGTACAAAATAAGGAGCATGGTATAGTTTGGAGTTCGTCTTTTACCGTTGTCCTTATACAGCAACCGCGAGCATCGAAGGTGAAATTAGTCACCTCTGGGTGCTTTCTTAGAGCTACCATTATTAACCCTTGTCAGGACCCGTCATAAAAGTAATGCCATGAAGGAGCCTGTGCGTTAGCCTGTACGAAATCCTATCTATCAGCGGTAAAATTACTTTAATATAGACGAATCTCTTCGTTTTTTAATAGCGAAGAGAATGACGTATGTTAAAATTTATTCATTTCATATTATTCTATTCTATGAGGAAGCAAATACATTTGCTAACGGGAAGCAAAGTGCTCGTGAAATGAGCACCATAATTATAAATACAAAGGGGAAACACTCGAGATCGAATTCACAGCTATTTTTCTAATTACTCTATTTGAAAAATTTCAAACAGGGTTTGAAGAGAAATTTCTGTATTATCAAGCTACAATGGCCACTGTTTTATTCTCTGAAAAAAGTATCATTATTTCCGAGTTTAAATAAAAAAGTTAGAAAAAAATAAAATTCCATACAAGTAAAGGAAAACACGATGAAAAAAATCTGTTGAAAAGTACAAATATTAATGTTTCTATTCACTAGTAAAAGAGTAATCATAAGAAACAGTTTCAGTACAAAAATTACATCCCTTAATCATCACGGGCACAATTATCAGAGTCCGGTGTTCCTCGCAAATAGATCGGTGACATGTTTGAGAGACTACTTCAATTTTGTTCTCAAAAGAACCATAAAATTGTAAAATCATGCATGCAGATATTTTCTGTAACTCAATGCTGTATGATTATGGCAAATCATCGCTTTTAAACAAAACAAAAAAAAAATAAATTGACTCTTCCCTAAGCAATTTATATGTATAAAGGCCACATGTGGGTTACTTACGA
The DNA here is from genome assembly GCA_932178445.1 of Andricus quercusramuli. Lineage (NCBI taxonomy): Eukaryota > Metazoa > Arthropoda > Insecta > Hymenoptera > Cynipidae > Andricus > Andricus quercusramuli. The sequence goes on along the minus strand of CAKNXH010059932.1, from coordinate 196,698 downwards.
CGCCATGCGCTTCACTCATAATTGTCACTTCACAAAAGAAAAACAAATTCACTGGACCGAATAGTTTCCACTTCCAGAAAGTGAAAATAAAATATGGCAGGCTGTCTACTTTGCGGAATGTAAGGAAACCCGGGAATTGTCCTTGATTTTATTTTGGATGCGGGAAGTGCATTTCATTACCTTATAATTTAAAATTTGTTATTATCCCTTTGAGGTGACACAATAAATGAGATTTAGTTCGTTTGTTCTGTACTTAAATAGTACTTGAATTTTTTGCTATTTTCATTGTTTATTTTATTTTCGTTAAATGCCAATTGGCTGTGTCTTCAACTTATTTTATTTCACAAAGTTTTTCATACAAGTACTTTTATGTACCTGAAATACTGATTACAATACTCTAATCTAAGACTCAAGGCGAATTCAGTATGAAATCGTATTAAGTAGTATTAAGTAGTGCAAGAAACTTATCTGCTAACGACTGTCGGCCCAACTCTGGCCCAAGGTTGGGTCGACGGTCGTTTCGGCTTTGGCAAATTGGTTCAAAATAACCATAAGAATACGAGCGGCCAGACGCTTGGCGATAGTTGGCCCGACCATCGGTGTAATATTATCGAGTGCAAGTAACCTCACTTTTGCCGACCGTCGCGTCGATCTAACTCTGGCCCAAGGTAGGGTCGACGGTCGTTGAGGCCTAGGCAAATTGATTCAAAATAACCATAACAATATGGTCGGCCCGACTCTGGGTGATGGTTGGCCCGACCATCGGTGTAATATTATCCACTGCAAGTAACCTCACTTTTGCCAACCGTCGGTCCAACTGTGGCCCAAGTTTGGGTCGACGGTTGTTTGTGCATTCGCAAATTAGCTCAAAATAACCATAACACTACGGTCGGCCCGACTCTGCGCAAAAGATGGCTCGAACATCGACATAACATTGGGTTGTACAAGTCATCATGATGCACGCGACGGTCGGTCACACCTCGGCCAAATATGGACCGGCCGTCGGATATACTAGGGTTCATTATTTCAAAACGACCGAAATTTGGGGACGAATAGCTAGATTTTTGTGTAGACATAACCCGTATTCGTACCGAAATTTCGGTACACATAGACACTTCCTTTTTTTTAAACTCCAAGCTCCATCCTTATGATAAATTGTAAATGTTCCGAAAAATTTACATTTGATGTCATTCCTAATCGTTTTAAAATAGTCTGAAACACATAAAATGCAAAACGTTACACGAAAGCTTGAAAAAAGTTTGTGATTGAAAAAATTGTCGCAGTACGTGATAAAATGTCTTAAGTTCCGTCTATATAAATACCAAATGCTCATCAAAAATGACATTTTATGTCATTATCAAAAGTTGTAAAATGGCCTAAAACGCGGAAAAACAAAATATCACACAAAGAAAAATTAATCAAAGTGGGTACCAAAAAAATATTTGAAAAAAATTGTATGAAAAATATTTGAAACAAAAAATTTGTTAAAAAAATAAAAATAAAAATGTTGAAAAAAAATGGTTGTAATCGGTTCAAATAATTTTTAAAAAATTATTTCATTTATATTCCCGTTAGCAGTTAATTTATTTTACATCTACATGATGTCGCATAATAATAAAAAAATTAATGAGAAAAAGGAGTTAAAAAATTGTTTCTTTTCAACTGCTTTGAGCTGTGGCTTGTGAGGATGGTTTTTCATTGATTTTCAATTCTGTAGGTATGGAGTAATGGGTAAGACTCCCGACTGCCAGGCGATAGATTCAGGAATAGATGTAGGTTCGAAACTCCGTGGCGTTAGAAATTTTATTTGTAATATAATGTTTAAAAATGTAATATATGTATACATTCTAAGCAGGACCATTAACATTGATAGTCAAAATGCTCGCCATCAATTATTATTTATTTTTTGAATACTTATTTTGTGTATTTCTACCTGTTTAGTACGAACCTTCAAAAATCAAAGTCGGCCCTACATTGTTGTCCAAGGTTGGGCCGACATCATCTTCATAGTTGGCCCGACCATGGACCGACGATCAATTCGCAGAAAAAGCTTTGGTTAACCAACGCTTCCTCTCAATGTTGAGCCAACTTTGAAAACCAATGGTATGCCAACCTTGTATTCCGCGGTTGGCTCAACCATGACAACTATTGTTGGCCCAACAATGTAAAATAGGGATGGCATGCGTTATTATCACGCTGGTTGGTCCGACCATTGGTTCACAAAGTTGGACCAACTTTGAAAACCAATGGTATGCCAACCATCGCCGACCGACAATTCGCACCTGGGATCATGGATCACACGTAACAAACGTACGAAATAACTCACTGATTCCTTATCAGAATTCTTTCGGTACAGTTAGTGAATTTTAAAGCACATTATTTTACAGGAATCTTCATGGGTTTTATTCCAGAGTTTTGAAAAATTATAATTGCTTTGAAATTCACTAACTGTGCCGGATAACATTTTTTTTTCGTTACTGAAATTTCAATTACATGTTGTTGAAATTTCAACTGCATGGTTGAAATTTCAACAACGGTAATTGTATAAAACTTCAACCACATGTGGCTGAAAATTCAACCAGATATTTCTAACAGTGTCGTTCTCCAAGACTTTGAGAAACGAACTATATTCGTGATCGAATTCTCGGCTCCGTCCGAATACAAGATCACTATCAAGGAGAAAAAAAGGAGGAGAGGTATCAAGACCTTAAAAGAGAGCTGCAACGACTGTACCCAAAGTATTCTGTAGAAGAAATTGTCCTTGTTAAAGGTGCTCTCGGAGGTGCGAAACTATCACTGGTTTGTAACCTTAAAGCCCTACCCGCGTGCCAAAAATATGCCAAGGCACTTGCAAGATGGATGCAGAAAGCTGTCATCCTTGGGTCGCTACGAGGGTTCCGTCGGCCTGTCGTTGTGATTTCATCGTGCCCTGTGACCATCCATCTCACGGTTTTGAGACGTGGCCATCATAAGTGTGATTTGCCGCGGTTCTACTGGAATTTTTTAAATTATAAATTAATATATAAATTTTTTTTTTTAAATATTTTTTTTATTGAAAGCTTTCAAATCATTTACAGATTTATTCGCTTCACGGTGATTGAGATACACAAAGATAGAGAGTTCATTTACATGAGAGTGAAGTATTTTACGTTAGGTTAGGTTGCTGTGGTACGTTTATATCTGTGAGATTCTAAAAATGCATAATCTAGATACGAAATGTACAGTTTTTAAGAAAATTTAGTATGAATGAACACGCTGCAATATTGGGCTCCTTAATTAATCCTTTCGTAGCGAAAGGAGGTTGCTGATTTGTTTGAGAAAGCTGAGTAATCAGTACCGCTCTTTGGTCGGAGTATAAAGGACAACTCCATAATATATGATCAATATCCTGAGAGATGAATGAACATGGACAGCTGGGATCATAACTATAGATCTTTTGCGAGAGAGGCATTAAGATTGTAATGATCCGCTCGTAGTCGGTTGATTGTGACAATGAGGTCGCGTGAAAGCTTTTTTTTATAGATCCAAGGCCTGTCACAGTCTCTGTAATAAATATCAAAATATGTTTTTCCCTTGTTGAGGTCTGTGTTTAGGAGGGACATTTTGGTATTTGTCTTCATCCCAGTTTGAAGTACTCTTTCAGGTCTGTAAACTGCACGTTATCAAGATCGGTTGGCCTGACGCTTGTTGCGTGTTTTGCGTGTGTACCTGCAACTTCGTTACCTATTATCGCTGCGTGAGAGGGAACCCAATATATTTAGATTTCACCCCTTTCACTTTTGCGCTGCTGAAATTCAAATTATTTAAGCTTAATTTCGTACAGATAGGGATTTGTATTAATATTAAAAAGAGGATTTTGCAGGCATTCGAGAACACTGAGCGAGTCACACATAACGACGACGTTGTAAGCATTGGTGTTGTTAAGAGCTAGATCAAGTGTGTCTCTTACTGCGATAGAGTCCGCCGTAAAGACTGAAGTTTTTTTATTCAGACTTTTTTTAATCGCAATATTTTTTTTAAGATTGACGCACGCCGAACCTGTTGACAGAGCAGATGGATTTTTGCTCCCGTCCGTATAGAATACCATTGTATCTAAAGAGTCTAAGTCCTTACATATTAGACTTACGTTTATATGTTGATTATTTTTTAGATCAGCAATCTTATGAAACGGGATTGGAGTGGCGATTATGTTGTAGTCGTGTACATAACATACATATTATAGTTTCTTGACTTCATTATGTTGTTACCTAGGCAAACTACATTTTCAATACATGTTTCGTGCAGTCCTTTCTTTTTTCTCTTGCTATTTCTTGTTTGAGCGTAGTACTTTTTGACAGTCTTATTTATACATGAGCCTTCGTTCGATAAGATTTTTGATATATACATGTCGCACAGAAATTTAGCCCTTTGGACAGTTGACGGCATTTTGGATTCGGCAACGAGTATTTTCGTCGGGGTCGTTTTGCGAAATCCGAGCGCTATTCTTACGGCATTGTATTGTATACCTTCTAGTTTTTTCTGTTGATCCTTGCATTTAGGATAGTATACATAGATTGCGTAGTCTATTATAGATCTTACATAGCTCTTGTAAAGGGTGAGAAGAGTAGTGGGATCTGCTCCCCACCAGATTCCTTGTCAATATTTAACTATGTTGGACGCTCTAGCACATCGTAACTTTACTTTGATTAGTTAGTTGCAAGTCAGATGAGAGCTTGTAATCGAAAATTATTCCTAGGAACCTGGTGGATTCACTGGATTTAATTATTAAATCATCTATTTTAATTGCCGTTTCTCCGGGTTTAATGTCCCAGTTATTGAAATGTATAAAGATAGTTTTTTCGGGGGCGAGAAAAAGGTCTATATCAGCAAGATTTTTTTAAACTTGATTGAGGGCTTTTTGTAGTGAGAATAAATTACTAGAGTATAGCGCTATATCATCTGCAAATCGAGATATCGTTATTTTGTTTGTTATATTTTTGACAATGTCGGCAACATATATTATATATAAGAGAGGACTTGAAACTCCTCCTTGCGGAACCCCTTTGCACGTTAGTTTAGGTTGGCTGTGTTCGTTGGTGTATACAAATCTTTACATCGTTATGAAGCTTATAAACTTGACAAATATGGGAGGACAACCAATATTTGCAAGCTTATTGAGTAGTATTTTAATGTTGACATGGTCAACATCAAGGAATGCTGCGAACATATCTTTGTTTTTGCGTAAAGCTGTCTAAACAGTGATAGTTAAGTTTAACAAATTGTCATGGCATGATTGCCCCTTTCGAAATCCACTTTGACTATTTGGTAGTATATTTTGAGTTTCAATCCACCATTGTAATCCTATCATAAAAGAGAGGTTGCGATTATATCTCGAAAACTGAAGCCGATTCTCTCTTCAACTATTGATTAGATTTAAATTCGCCGCCTATGCTTTAGAATCGATATTAGAATCGAGATCAGCGGATGTGCACCAAAGTGCGGTCTAGAACCATTTTTAGGTTAAGAACAGAGCTGTGTATTATGAAGCCAAGGCATGTGCACATTGATGTTTGATGATAGCTGATGATATGGACGTAAGAACTCATCGCATGGGGGGAGGTGGCTCCAGTCTAAAAGGGGAAAACCAGGTGGATGATAGTGGCTAAGAATTTGCGGCGTTGTGCCGGCTATGTACGTCGCCCCCTTACCGATTGAGGGTGACACCACGAGCTACTCACGCTGAGTCTATGAGTTCTTACGTCTATGGTTGATTGCCGAGTGATTTGTATTAGTTTGGTGGCGGTGAATGCTAGGGATGCAAGTCAAGTCCAGAGTTTCAATTGTACAATTTTGACTGACTCTTAATCCATTTAAAACTAAACAATTTACATATTTTAAAATCGAATATTGAAATTTTCAAAAATTTAAATCTTCAGTACTTAAAGAAATAAAAACGTTCAATTTAATTAAATTTCAAGTTTTTGTAAATTATTTTTCCAGTCTACAATGTTTTAATTTTTATCCATTACGTGTCAAACTTAGAAACAATCATTATTTAATTAATAGTAATATTCGTATCTTCATGTAAAACGAGCAATTACAAAATCAAAATATCTTCAATTTCTACGTGGCAATTTCAATTCTTTTATTTAAAAACAATTTCATTTGTAAATAACTTTAAGATATATTCAGAAGTTTTAAAAAAATTACCTTTTTAAGAAGCACAAAATATTTCATAATACTGAAAAGTGTTTATTGTGATTCCTAAGAAAATTGATAATCAACACTATTATCAAAACATACTTTCGAATATTTTATAAGCCATTTTTTTCTATTTCAAACTATAGTAAAAAAAAATGTATGGAACATTTGATTGATTTTATTAAATATGTACAAGTTATGAAAACATTTATAAAATAATACAAAATGTATAAATATTTCAAATAGTCTAAAACAAAATGTAGATTTTTAAAAATTTCGGAATTTGATTCAAAACATTTTTATGAATTTTAAATGATCTTAAAATAATAGATTATTTTCATATTCTTCAAAAACAAATTTCAATCGTTTTTCAATCTAAAAAATTTGTAAATAATACTTAAAAATATATTGGAAAACAAAATTTTTCATACACAAATGACAATTGAACAAGCATTGATTTTGAAGCAATTATAATTAAAATAATATAACTTCTGAATTAAAATTATTCACTTTGAAAATGAAAAATTTAATCGTTAAACTTTTAATGTTCATAGCTAAAAAATGATTAAAATTATATAGATTTAAATTTAGAAATTTTCAGTGATTCATTCATCAATTTAAAGCATTGCAAATTATAACGTGGATGTAGATTTTTATAATTCAATCTAAGTCTTTTAACTATAAAATTGATAAAAGTTAAAAAAATTTACTTTTGCACTTTAAATTAGTTAAATTTTAAATTGTTTAACTACACAGTTGAAATGGATTCAATTTGATACATGTAGATTGTTCAACACTTTCACACAACATTTTTTGTAATAAAATTTAAACCTGACTTCTAATTATAATCACAATTCTTATTCAAATTCAAATACTTTTGTCCCCAACAGTTACAATTTTTTAACATTTAGCTACCACACTTTTTTGAAATCATATGATTAGATATAATATAGTGTAATATAATATAATATAACATGACATGATATAATATGATATATATATAAGTAAAAATTAAATAATTTTGAAATATGAAGTTTTTCATAATATGTATCAATAACAGAGGAACAGTGATTTTCAGATCTTTTTTGGTTGAAAATAAAACTGCTCAGTTGAAATGTCTTGACTCCATAAATCTTTCTTGGATGGAGATATAACTCTTTTGTCGAAAATTAATTTGTTTCGCTGAAAATTCAACTATTTTGTTAAGTAGACATCTATTTCGTGAAATAGTCGTCTATTTTGTTGAAAACGCAATATTTTTTACTTCAAATATTCGGAATGTAAAGCGTTTCCAATCGAATCATACATAAGGTGTTTTGTCCGAAATTGGTAATATGTTCAATATTATTCTAATATACTTTGTATTGTATATTTTCTCACATGTACATCCTTCTGGATTTCTACATATATGACATACCCTTCTCTATATACATCTTATTTTCTATTATTATTTAAAAATATTAGCAACTTTAAAAAAACTTACAAGCTAAGAACCTTGATTCGGTAACATCTCAGACGTTCTCTTCTGCCTTTCCTCGAGAGGTCCAGCTCACATTTTCGGTTTTTTTTTCAAGTAATTCCACCTCTTTGGATTTAGATTCAAATTCTCTCGCATACCTGCAGAGCCCGAGGACCGGATTTCCCGCCATAGTCTTACATAAGTGATCTAGGAATGTCCCCTCTATTCCTTCCAACCATCTATCTACTTCTTTTACCCAATGATTATTATCAATATGTTCCCTCGCTTTATCACATATCCATATGTATTCCATATCTTCGTCCTGTTCCCCACAAAATCTACAGTCTACGTTTATATACCCTTTATTTCCGGCTTTTCCCACGTTCCCACAACGCAACCTTGCCCATTGAATTTTATCCTTTGAATTCAATTCCTTGATCTTCCAGTAACCTTCTCCTCCCTCTGGAATTTTCCACCTCTTATACAGACTACAATAAGAAGAATCTTCGATTCTAGCCTCATCCTTCCGTATTTCCTCATCTCTCATCGCTTCAATCCCAGTTTTTAGTTTTTCAATAAACTCATCTTCCCTCCCGCTTTCCCCTATCCAATCTAAAAGTTCTGGTTCTCCCAATTCTGCCAAAGCCCTTTTTAAGCTTTTACCCCACATAGAAGGGTTGTTATTTTTGATCGACCTTAGCTCTTCCTCAAGGCAAATCCGAGGAAGTATGTGCTCTTGCATCCTTAGGACCTCAGCGACATACCTGCCAACTCTATTTTTGACTTCTGTATTCAAATTTCTTCTATTTGCTTCTGTTCTCCAAATATATCCCGGTGTAATCTTATCAATTCCCAGTGCCATTTTAACAAACCTAGCTTGAACTTTCTCCATTTCCTCTCTATCCTCCCATCCCCAAATCTCGACCCCCTACAGACCTCCTGATTTCGCAAGTATATCCATTAGATAAAGTCTCCTACTTAAACCGCCTATTTTTGCTCTGGCCATCACTCCCCAAGCTGCATTGGTTGCTTTCTGTATTTTTCCCACCATGATTTTTATATGTTTGCTGTAGTTCCCGACTGACGAGAACCAGAAGCCTAGATACTTGTAGCTGTCCACTACCTCAATTCTCTGCCCTGCAATGCTCCAATTATATTCTTTCCCTTTTCTTCCCCTATTTCTAAATACCATAATTTTGATTTCCCTGCATTTTTTTCTAAATTGCTCCTGTTTACATACCCTTCCAAAAGTTTCAGCATTTCCCTCAAGTCCTCTGGGAAGTCTGCTATCACTGCAAGATCATCTGCGAATTTTAGGGTTTAAATTTTTGTTTTCCCTATCACTGACCCTCCCCTGTTTCCCCTTTCCCAAATCTCATCTATGTCGTCAATAAAAATATTAAACAGAGTAGGACTCAGGGGACACCCCTGCCTTACCCCCCTGCCTTACCCCCCTGCCTGTTCTGAAGCTGTTTGTCAATCCCTCTTCGGTTATCACTTTATTCTGAGTCTCCTCGTAAATTGCACGTATCATTTCCAGCATTCTTCCTTTGATTCCTATCTTATACGCCTTTTTAAAATCTATAAAAGCTACATATAATTTACCCCTTTTTCTTTTGATCTTGTTATTGATCAAAGAATTTAAAACAAAGATATGGTCTCTTGTTGATCTTTTCTTTCTAAGCCCCGCTTGGCTTTCTTTATAGAGGCCTTCTTTTTCTAGCCACCCCCTGATACGTTCGTCCATTATTGAGGCCAAAATTTTATAACCTGTGTCTAGTAGCGATACCCCCCTGTAGCTTTCCGTATCACATTCCTCCCCTCCTTTAAATATTGGAGCTATATTTGCATTTTCCCATCCCTTTGCCATTTGCCCCGTTTTCCAAAAACCATTCAATACTTGGTGACATTCCTCTGCCCAAATCCTTGGTATCCCTCTTATAAATTCTATTATTATGCCATCCTCCCCTGGAGCTTTTCCCTTTTTCATTTTCTTCACACTATTTACAAACTCTTCAGATGAAATCTCTTTATTTAGAGGATTCCCTTCCTCTATTCTACTGGAATTCCCTACCTCTTTGATTCGCGGTTCTACTTCTATTACTTTTTCCTTTTTGTTTGCTACTTTTTCATTTGTCCTATCCTTAGGGTTAGGCTCTGAATCCTTCTTTGCTCCCAAAAGATTCTCAAAATGCTTTTCCCAGCTTTCTTTCCCTATCTCCCTACCTTTCTTCCTATTCTTTCGTGTTCGAAACCTTCTTATTGCTTTCCAAAAGCCTGCCATGCTACTACTGTCCTCTACTTCTTTCCACTTCCCCTCTCTTTCTTCTTTCTTTTTTCTTTCATACACTTCCTTTAGTTTTCTTTTTTCTTCCTTTAATTTAACCTGATCATCCTCCCCTTTATTTTTCAAATATTTTTTTAAGCTGTCCCAAACTTCCTTTCTCTGAGTGGCACACTCTTCGTCAAACCACTTTTCGCTACCCTTATTTTCAAATCGTTTCTTCTTGCCTATCTTACTAGTCATTCCTACTCTTCTTGCTGCTTCCCAAACGCATTCTTTCAATCTTTCCCATCTTTCTTGCCACCCTTCCGTCTTCCTAGTTTCTTCCCACAGTTTCCCCATTTCCATCTCGTATTCCTATTCCTTGCTTTCATCCCATATAAGTCTTTCTAAAACGTCCCTCCCATCCTGTTTCTTTTGTGCTGTATTTAAATTTGGCCCCCTTACCTCCAAAGTGAATGTTACTGGAAGATGATCTGATTCTATTCGCGATTCTACGCTGATTTCTTTGACCGGACATTCTTCCTCGTTTGCCAAATTAACTATGTAATCGAGAACCGATCCTCCGTCCCCACAGATATGCGTCCATTTGCCACCTCTGTCCCCACTGATTCTCCCATTTAGGATTTGTAGTCCCTGATTATAGCAAAATTCTAATAATTTCCTTCCTTCCGTATTGACTAATTTATCCTCTGATTTTCTATCTTTAAACAATATGTTGGCTTGCAACTCCTCTAATTCGTCTATACCCTCTTCCCCGTCTACATTTCCCAGTCCCTGCTCTTCCCCTATTCTCGCATTCCAATCACCCGCTACAATGAGATATTCTCCCTTGCTCCGCCCTTCTTCTATCTTACTTTCTAAGGCTTTTTGTACATTTTTAATTCCCACATTATTATACAATGACATAATTTTTATCTTTTTCCCATTCGCTACTAGTGATTTACTCTCTAATATTAAACCATACTCCCATTCACTTACACTCACTCCTTCACACCATATTTTTCTTAATCTCAACAAGTGACCTCCCTTAGCCCTACTTTTTTTCGTATCCCTCACCGCTGGTTTTACATACCATAAATAGTCGGAATCCAATTTACTTTTGAACTCTTTCCAATAGCGTTCTTCTAACCAAGACTCTTGAAAAAGCACTAAGTCGTAGTTGCTCCAAAAATCTCACGTCTTCCAAATATTGCTGGTGCCTGCTATATTCCATGAAACTGCTTTAATATTTACTGCCTCCACGAAATCGACGGATATCTATTTTTTGCTCCTTCTCGTTCCAAATATATTTATTATCCCCTATGGTCCACTTCATGTAGCCGCTATTTGCTGATACACCACTTTCTCGTGCCCTTTCTACCTCACTTTCTATCCATTGCAATACCTGGGTTTCTCGTCGTGTCAAATCATCTTCAATCCTAATAGATGTTCCTCTTAGCCTGTGTTTATTAGCCATGAGGCTTCTTTTCTCTTCCCAGCCTGATAGCTTAATCAGTGTACCCCCTCATATTACTCTGATGTCCTTGATTGTGATTACTACTCCGATCAGTCCCCATAGTGTATCCTGTATCCTTCTCTTCGCTTTTCTTCCACTGCTTGCTCCGAGTCCTCGTATGATAACCCAGTTTTTCCTATCTTGTCATTCTCTCATTTCGTACTCTATTTCCCCCTTGTTCAGCCACTCTGGCTGTTCCAGCTGTTCTCTTCTAGGTTCGAATTCCACCGGCATGCTAGAATCACCTGTGTGACTGACCACCTCCTCTACTTCGCTGTTATTCCTGTTTTCCCTAGCCTCGTTGTAAGTGTTTAGAGCATTTATTCCGTTGCTTGAACAAATGGTCCCTGATATTTGTCTTTCAAGTTGTTCAAGACGGGTTTCTAATTCTATAATCCTATCTTTCAGTATCATATTCTCCTTTCGACACTCCGTGTCTCTCTCCCTTGATTTAGCTAGAGCTGTCAATGCAGCTGCGCTCTGACCTTCAATCTCTTCCAGATCATTTAATTTTCTCTCAGAGTTTTTCACTATATCCCGTAGTTCTGTGCTAATCTTGTCTTCCCACCATTCATCTAGGATTTGTCTAAATTTTTCAACGATGAGGGTATCTATCTTACACTGATTGCCCTCCCTATAGTCATTCATGGATAAATCCCGTAAACTTTTGCTGTTTCCTACCTTGCTATTAATACCTTTGTCTACGGCGTTTTGGAGCTTGCTGTGGATCCCAGTTTCTTTCTCCGGGAAACTATAACTCGAGTGTTCTTCCTCACTTAGTGTTCGCCCGTAACTGTCTTTTTTCGTCAAAAATCGGCCTGCTGCTTTTTATGTTTCACTTGACCTTGCACTGGATTCCCCGTCCAAGTATTTCTTCTGTCCCCTTCTTCTGTTGTAATAACTTTATTTGGTGACACTAATGCACTGTCTTCTAAAGAACTGTCACTTCTCCTACCCACTGGTGAGCGCACTATTTTCTTGCTTTTCTGAAACACTTGTGACTTTAGACTCCCGTTAATTACTGGTCCGCACTGGTTCCCGGCCAAGAAGAATTTTAATTTTTACCCACTTTTAACGTCTGCTAAGTCCACCTTTTCGTTCTTTTTTGGCCTGCCCCTGCCTCTCTTCGCATTCGAATCCTGTTGGTCCGAATTTGAATTTTGTAACTCTTTCCGCTCGCTTCCCTTCATGCCGGCCATGTTGTCGACGCTACGCTGGTCTGCCATAACTTCACTTTTTATCTCACCTATTTTTGATCGATTTCTCCGCTTTTATCCACGCGGAACACTAGATAACACTCCTCGTTGTCAAAAAAACATTTAACTAACTTTTTTTAGCATTTACACCCTGCGCTTTGACGAGCAAACTGTATTTTTGACCGATTTCCCTCGCCCAAAGTCCCGTCGCGTGCTCACTAGACCATGCCCAGATGACGTCCATATTATTATTCTAATATACAAAATACAATCATTCTAAGGAAAATAATGTATTTTGTAATGACATTCCGCTTTAGAAGATTCTTCGTTATTAACTTTCAACATTCGTACAAGAAAAATTCACATAAAGGCGCACCCTTTGAGCGCGCGCATGACGATCTAGTTTATTTATTATTATAGTTTCAAACAGCTTACATAATGCCAAGGTGAGAGTAATAAGTCTATAGCCTTCATTTTCGGGCTTCGGAATGAATTGTACATAGGATTTTTTCCGCTCTGTTGGGAAATCACTAGTGCTGTAAATTTCATTATAAATATCGAGAAGAGGGAGTTTGTATTTGACTGTAAGCCTTTGTAGCGTGTAATATTGTAATAATCTATGCCGTCTAAGCCTGGGGATAGTCAGTGTTGCGAGAGTCTAAAGCATGGTTGAATTCAATAAAGCTGAAGGGACTTTCAAGTAAATCATTTGATTAGCAATTAGGTAAATAGTTGGCATCAGGTCGAGTTTTAATTGGAGGGCAAAGCTTATTGAGAGCTTCTAGTTTTTTATCGAGTTGTACATTTTTGGGGACGTGCGATACATTGACCTTGATCCATTTATTTTTCGGAATCTTACAACTATTCCAAATGTAATGACCATCAGTGAGTAAATTAATGGTAGTTCTAAATTTGATGTAACTTTCTTTCTTTTTTTTCTTGAAAGTTTTTTTTACACAGAGCAAGAAGTCTTTTGTACTCTATAAGATCGTCGAGATCTTTAGTTTTTTCCCATACTTTAAAAGTGGCATTTCTTTGCTTTTTAACTTCGGAATGCTCCTCATCCCACCGCGGTACCGGATTTCGGTGAAATTTGATATTTACCATTTTCTTCTTTAGCGTGTTGCCCGTAATAGCTTCAGTTACTTAATTGAAAAAATATAAGTATTTGTGACTAGCGCTTAGATTATCGTAATCACTTGTTAAACATTTTTCGAAAGACTTAGTTAAATGTTGCATTACGTTGTGCCACTTTGTTTGTGTTAATTGATCTAATTTTATGACTTCTTTTATGGTAGATGTGTCTTTCCATACTGAAGTTGACGTAAATTGGGCAGTGATCTGAGTTCCAAGTCTCGTAATTCACTTGAACGTCTATTTCATTAGCGATATTTTTGCTTGAGAGAATTAAGTCGATGTTCGATATAGAAGTAGTATCAATGTGGGAATAAGTATCAGAGTTGTGTATAAATAAATTACTTTTGTCTATGCATTGAAGTACGTTTTCTCCGTTTGTGTCAGTTTTGACACAGTTCCAATCAATATGGTGAGCGTTAAAATCGCCTACAATAATTATACAATATTTTCGTTCTTAAAATTATTAAAAACTTTATCCCGCTATTCGAGTGAAAAGACGTTACCTGGGGCTCTGTAACAGGCAATTAAACTCATGGCTGGGTTAACATTATTGATTTTAAATCCGCAAACGTCAAATGTTTTATCGGGAACGTCAGTATTTTTGATTTTGCGATAAGCTATATTAGAGCGAATTAATAGTAAAATACCTGCTCGGGTTGAATAAGACCTGCACTGTTAGAAAAATCTGTATGAGATTTAATATATATGTGTGTGAAGCAAATATGCACTACCGCTACTGAAATGTAACATGCATGGGTGTAGTGAATTTAATACACATGTGTATTAAATTTAATATACAGGTCGGTATAGCAGTGTGCATGAAAACTCATAGTGCTTTCATTTCTTTAAATATTGTCAAATATTCGCAATTCAATTAATAATCTAGAATTCGTCGACTGAATTATTATTCATAATGAAAGCGCGACGTAAGGGTGGAACTTTTTCCAAAATCCAGTCTAAATAGTAGAAATTTAATGCTAGTGCAGTTAATTGTAGGTTAGGTCTGTTATTTGTTCGCTTAATTGATCTTTTCGACTTAAAATCCAGTTATACTTTTGATTTACTGGAAGAAGGTATCATGTTTTATTATTTAGAGTCGAAAATCCATGTTGAACTTATTTTGAATTTGTGTAAAATGGAATTATCTGATTTTTCTTGTATCTGATTAACATGAATTTATATGAAATTTAATATACACGCTCTTAATGGCGATTTCATATGATTGATATATTAATTTCAATACACATGGGTATATTAGATTTAATATTATTTTTAACAGCGTGTCTAACCTGTAGTTCACAAATCATGGAAATTCGATGTTTGTGATGTTTTGATGTAGCCAGCTTTCGACGCACACGAGAATATCTATATCAATAAGGGCTTTTTGTATCTCTTCTTTATGTTTTAGAAAACTTCTTGCATTCCAATAGAGAATTTTGAGTGGCTTTGTTGCTGTAGAGGTAGAGTTCATTTTGGAGAATATAAAGATTACGAACTGTTGAATTCTTGTTCGTCGTTTGAGCTAGGCTCATCTGTTGTATCGAGGGTCCCAAGCCTTTTAGTAATTTTGGTGATGCGAGCTTTCAGTTTGCGATCTACGAGGTGGGGGTAAGCGTCTCTGAGCATGGTGATTATTAGGCTCGATGTGTCAAGTAGTGAATTTCAGAGCTACCTCTGGTATGTTCGGGCTTCCGTAGGACTCTCTGAGAAAGGAAGATAACTCTTCGAAATCGAGCGGATATTTATTGATGTTTATTAAGAACAAATTCTTGGCTGGAGCAATCTGAGCATCAATTGCTTCTTGAGGACATGGCTTTTTGACTATTTTCCTTGTGCGTTTTTCTTGGGTTTTGATTATAGTACTGTCTTCATCGGGGTTTGCTGAGTTTTCCACCTTTGCTTGCTCATCGTCATGAGTAGACAGTGTAGAGCTGGATAGTAGGCTGTGCTTTTAGATGTAATTACAGGTGTAAGGACAATTTTCACCTGGCAGGTTCGACTTAGGACGACGAACGTAAAAATGCGTGCCTTAAAGGTCTGAGTGGATCAGGTGAGCGATGGCGAGCTGGCAAAGGTGCCAATTTTTATGGTTCATTGCGGTTACTGGTTCAAGCTTGAAAATTTGTGTACATGTAGAAGATGACATATAAATGGAAATGACAGGAAAAAGTTTCAAACAAGAGTTGTTCTGCTTCGAAAGATGGATATTTTCATTCCTATATCATTTTTTGATAAAATGGATACATTTCGAGAAAACATCGATTAAAAAATACGAGAACAATCAAAAGCTGTTTTTCTGCCCAGCAAGTCATTTTTTCGAAAATTATCAAGAGAGAAAAAATACTCCACTGCAGGTGTACTTCAACATTACTGAGGAACATTTTATTCAAATGTTTATATTTATCATGTTATGCGCATTTTTCATTCTTTTTCCCATTGTTCCTTTCACCTGTTGTACCTTTAGCAATTCAAAAGAATGTGTTCTCAAAATGAGTACATCAATAGTATAAGTTTTATGTAACAAATTGGCGTGAGCTACTTCCGACTAAAATAATAACTTATTGTCCTATAAACATTAATAAACAGAGTCACGTTCTCAGCTTCTAATTATTGTAGAAGGTTGTAATAAAGCTGAATATTATTATAAAAAATTAAATAACAAAATCGCTTCACTTTCACATTTACATTATTTATTGTTGTTAAAGTTTATACTTTTTCCCTTGAAATGTATTCGATCTTTATTACCGTGACGAAATAGTATATTGAGCAACGAGTGCGGGAAGTCACCGATTGCCCACGAGTGCGGGGTTGGGCGCACACCCGCACGAGTGGGCAATAGGTGGCCCCGCACGAGTTACTCATACTATTGTTTGTTATAAGTGCGAAAGAGGGGTTGGGGGGGCAACGGGGGGTTCGGGGGGCGGAGCCCCCCCGACAGAAGAAATTATCTACAAAGAATAATCAGAAAGTAATTCAATCAATAACACAAAGATTATGTAAACATTTTTGTACCTGATTTTTGATTTTTCAAGAAGTAGAACAAGTTCTGGAGTTCATTTTGCTCATTTTCCACAATGCACGATTGCACCACGAACGCATCTACTATTCTACTCTTATACAATAGGTTATGTAGCTATTAAAAATAATAGAAGCTTGGGATTCCCCGAGTTTAGACTCATTCTTTTTAATACCAACAGGTGGCGGCAGCGTGCATTGCCGTGAAGTAATATATTTTTTGCGTGAAAAAATAATCAAGGACATCTAAGAAACGCAGTTTAGCACACTGCAGTAATGATTTGGTGGGGAATTCAGCATTTCGCGGTTGCTAAACAGACGTGCAAAGTAGCATTTCTTATGCACGTATAACAAAAATAAATTTCCCGGACGCAGCATGGGGTCTCTCAAGCAGTGTCACGGCTCGCCATCGCTCACCTGACCCACTCAGGCCTTTAAGGCACGCATTTTTACGTTCGTCACCCTAAGTCGAACCTGTCAGGTGAAAATTGTCCTTACACCTGTAATTACATCATTTATGTCATGGGCTCCTGGTCTATTTCTCTTGAATCTTGCACTGTTGGGTGTAATTGGAGGGGGCATTAAATGTGTGAAAGAGGATTAAGATTATGTTTCCGCAGAGTCCATATTTTCGTTATTTTGATTTTGTGTAGCTTGAGTGTTGTTCAATGGATCTGTGCGTAAGTCCTTGTTTACATTTTGAATTGGGCAGTGTTTAGCAAGGTGTCTACTGGGAGCCGGTGTACATTTTTTGTTAGATGGCAGTTGCCCTCAGTGGGACCCTGCGGTGGTTGTTTAACCCTTATATGTTTATTTGTGTGGGGGGGGGGGAGGGGGTTGTGGGTGTGTTAGAGGCACAGCTCTAAGTGGCGGCCAACCTAAGTTTGCCTAGGCAATGCGCGTATTACGGATATGTTTAGACAAACTCCGAAATGAGGTTCATGATGCAAATCTATTCGTAGGTGGCAGCACCGAGCCGAGTACTAGACCCTCTGTCGATAAGACACTGAAAAAATATGGTGCTAGGCGTACGGTTGCTTATAAATTAACATACGAGGGGGGTGGAGTTCCGAAAAGCGCTTACCTCCGATTATTTTGAAACTCCGTATACCTATGTATTTTGACGTGCTGATCACGAATATGATAGTGAAAATACCCGCAAATTTGATTTTCAAGGTCAAAACCCCAAAAAACTATACAAATTTCATGTTTTTCCGTTTATTTCAGTAAATAATAAAAATTTACAAAAAAGCTTTAAACAAAAGTTTTAGATCTTTTGAAAATACATATTTTATGTTCAATATGTTTTTACCCTACGACTGACCGTTTTAGAGAAAAGAAGGGAAGTGTCGGTACGAAGGGTAGAATTGCTTAGGACACACACGGCACCCATTCCAACGTGTCATGGGGGGCGGGAAGGCACCCCTATGACTGGCCACAGAAATAACTTGGGTCACACACGACCCCCTTTCCAACGT
>CAKNXH010059932.1:158801-169552 GCA_932178445.1 Andricus quercusramuli | reverse complement strand
CCCCCCCCCCCCCCCCCTAAAACGTTGGAATGGGCGCCGTGTGTGACCTAAGCAATTCTACACTTCGTACCGACATTTCCCTTCTTTTCTCTAAAACGGTCAGTCGTAGGGTGAAAATATATCAAACATAAAATATGTATTCTTAAAAGATCTACAACTTTTGTTCGAAGCTTTTTTGTAAATTTTCATTATTTACTGAAATAAACGGAAAAACATGAAATTTTTATCGTTTTTTGGGGTTTTGACCTTGAAAATCAAATTTGCGGGTATTTTCACTATCATATTCGTGATCAGCACGTCAAAATACATGGGTATACGGAGTTTTAAATTAATCGGAGGTAAGCGCTTTTCGGAACTCCACCCAACAGTTTTTCTCGATTTTCTCAATTTCGAGTGAGAAAGCTGTATCTTCATAATTATCCTTTTGACACATATTTTAAAACAGAAATTCTATCACATCACTTTTCTCCAAACAAGGAAAGGTATTTTATGTAAAAAACGAATATGAAAATCAACAAAAACCCAAGGTCCCGGAAGCTGGAATTACAACATTGTCATACAGATATGGGCACTATGCCGTAATTTAGTGCCTATTTAGTGCTAATTTATGCTGCAGAAAAAAAATGTGTGCCCGGTAATTTTGGTCAAAAACATGTAGTAGTGCCAGCTTCAGCTGAAACCACAACTCCGGTATGCGAAACTCGGAAAGTATTAGTGGTATCGAATTCTACTTTGCGCAGGAATTTAGTACCAATTCATGCCGCAAAAATTAAATTTTTTGCCCGGTTATTTTGGTCAAAAGCATGTAGTAGTGCTGGCTTCAGGTGACTCTGGTATGCAAAACTCGTAAACTATTAGTGATATCAAATTCTTCTTTGTGCAGGAATTTAGTGCTTATTTAGTGTTAATTTATGCCGCAAAAATTAAATTTTGTGCCCGGATATTTTGATCAAAAACATGTAGTAGTGCTGGCTTCAGGTGACTGGTATGTGAAACTCGGAAACTATAAGTAATATCAAATTCTCCTTTGTGCAGGAATTTAGTGCTTATTTAGTGCTAATTTATGCCGCAAAAATTAAAGTTTGTGCCCGGATATATTGGTCAAAAACATGTAGTAGTGCCAGCTTCAGCTGAAGCCACAACTCCGGTATGCGAAACTCGGAAACTATTAGTGGTATCCAATTCTACTTTGCGCAGGAATTTAGTGCCTATTTAGTGCTAATTCATGCCGCAAAAATTAAATTTTGTGCCCGGATATTTTGGTGAAAAACATGTAGTAGTGCTGGCTTCAGGTGACTCTGTTATGTGAAACTCGGAAAGTATAAGTGATATCAAATTCTTCTTTGTGCAGGAATTTAGTGCATATTTAGTGTTAATTCATGCCGCAAAAATTAAATTTTGTGCCCGGATATTTTGGTCAAAAACATGTAGTAGTGCTGGCTTCAGGTGACTGGTATGTGAAACTCGGAAACTATAAGTAATATCAAATTCTCCTTTGTGCAGGAATTTAGTGCTTATTTAGTGCTAATTTATGCCGCAAAAATTAAATTTTGTGCCCGGATATATTGGTTAAAAACATGTAGTAGTGCCAGCTTCAGCTGAAGCCACAACTCCGGTATGCGAAACTCGGAAACTATTAGTGGTATCCAATTCTGCTGTGCGCAGGAATTTAGTGCCTATTTAGTGCTAATTCATGCCGCAAAAATTAAATTTTGTGCCCGGATATTTCGATCAAAAACATGTAGTAGTGCTGGCTTCAGGTGACTCTGTTATGTGAAACTCGGAAATTATAAGTGATATCAAATTCTTCTTTGTGCAGGAATTTAGTGCATATTTAGTGTTAATTCATGCCGCAAAAATTAAATTTTGTGCCCGGATATTTTGGTCAAAAACATGTAGTAGTGCTGGCTTCAGGTGACTGGTATGAAACGTAATAATCCTCAAAGAATGTGGTACAGAAGAGACACTAGTTCACACATGGGAAATAAATCAGCTAAGGTGGTTCGGACATGTTCAAAGAATGAAGGATGAACAACTGACAAAACAGGTGTATGAAGGCAAAGTAAATGGCAGAGTGCCCAGAGGTAGACCGCCGAAAGAATGGTTAGAATCTGTGAATGAGACATTAATCCGAAGAGACATAAGAAGCCATAGAAACACGAGAGATTGCATGAGAAAATGCATGGACGTGAAGGAAGCTAGAGTAGTATGCCAGGACAGAAAAGTGTTCCGAAAAATAGTTCGTAAACAGAGTGGCAATAGAGTGAATGGCGCCTGAAACAAAGACCTTGGATATTAATGGGCCCAAGCGGGGAACCACACATAACAATTTTGTGAGGCTCTTCACTTAGGGTGATCTCTAGAGAGATTGATCAGCAACCTGGGTCGGCGCAGTGTTGAGGAACGAACGTGTCATTTAAATTAATGACACGATAATTCTAGATCAATTTAAAATATACATGGTTGCACGCACAAAAAATTGATACGTGCATGTGTTAAAGTACATTGGGGTTATCATAAAAAAGTGACTGTTCATTATTAAACATTAATTTATTTGAAAAAGGATATAGCGAGACATGGACCTGTCAAGAAAAGGACAGGAGTAAAATCAACGCGATCGGCATGAAACCTCTGCGCATAATATGCGGGAAAACACTGATGGACAAAGTACGAAATGAGACAATTCTCAAAGAATGTGGTACAGGGGAGACACTAGTTGACATATGGGAAAGAAATCAGCTAAGGTGGTTCGGACATCTTGAAAGAATGAAAGATGAACGACTGACCAAGCAAGTGTATGAAGGTAAAGTAAATGGCAGAATGCCCAGAGGTAGATCGCCGAAAGAATGGTTAGAATCTGTGAATGAGTCACTAATACGAAGAGACATAAGAAGCCATAGAAATACAAGAGCCTGCATGAAAAAATGCATGGACGTGAATGAAGCTAGAGTAGTATGCCAGGACAGAAATATGTGGCGACAAATAGTTTATAAACAGAGTGACAATAGAGTGAATGATGCCTGAAACAAACACCTTGGATACTAATGGGCCCAAGTGGGGAACCATACATAATAATTTTGTGAGGCTCCTCACTTGGGGTGATCGCTAGAGAGATTGATCAACAACCTGAGTCGGAGCAGTGTTGCGGAGTGAACGTGTCCTTTATATAAATAACACGAGAACTCCAGATCAATCTAAAACTTCTATAAATAACACCTACATACCCATCCACCCTATACCCATATACCGATCAACCTCATACCTATATACCTATTTCACTACTTTCCAACCGAGCAAGTCACGCCTACCCCAAAGGGAAAAGGCTTAATGGTATAATAATAATAATAATACAGATATATGATATAAAATAATCGCGGTCTAATTAACAAAAAGGTTCAAGGTGGCAAAGCCGAATTGCTATAAGTGTACCGTCTTGCACCTCTGACGCGACTGACCCCCGGGTGACCAGGAAGCCCGTCTCGAGCCGTGCATTTGGGCCCTTTCCGACGTTGCCAAGAAGGCAAATTCGCAGGAAAACGCACATTATGAAAATTCTGACAACGTCGCCTTTTGGCTAGACGCGGATGTCCGCCAGATGACGATTTCCCGTTAGGTCCAGGCTCCAACCAAGTGCTTTGAATGGCACGAAAATTATGAGGGCCAATTCACCCTTTTCGGAAAAACGTGCTTTGAGCTCTGTTGCCTGGCTTAAAGGAACAATGTCGTACAAGTGAAAATCTTAGTGAATCCTTAAAATCTGTTCAGTATTAGAAATCTGAACAATACACCTATAAAAAATACACCTATATGCCTATCTACCTTATACCTATATACCCATCTACACACTACTATTTTCCAACCGAGCAAGTCACGCCTACTAGTCCAGGCATTCTGGCTTCAGAACAGTCTCAAATGAACATATACTGTTATTGGCAGTATTTTGGGGGGAAAAGGTGTGGGACGTGATGTTGAACAAGAATACGCTTTCGGCCGAATTCCAAAAGTGTGGCAAATATTTTTAATTAGCGAAAAACAGGTGAGAAATCAGGTTTTTTGACATTTTAGATAGGAAATTTTCTATTTACGGCTATATAATTTTCACCACTTTTCGGCGCTGAAAAAACCTCCAGATTGATTGGTCGCGCGCCAAAATCGGATAAATAATTTTGAAGTTATTGCAAAAAAACCATCAACATTTTTTTTTTTTTTTTGACAAATATATATTGCAATTAGCAAAATAATGATTCCAAATATAATGTAAACTGTGCATTTTGATGAGATAAAAATACGGTCAAAATTGCAAAAAAAAATATTAAAAACTTTATCTGTAGAAGCAATTGTTATGTAATATAACATTTTTTTAAAAATTAATTTCTATCGATTGGGAGTGTCGTACAGTTCTGGTCAAGGGCTTGTTCTTTTCGTTGAGAATTCTAGTTTAATGTAGTATTATCTACCTGATTATTTTTTAATTTTAAATTGTTTAAAAATAGCTTCAATCTACATGCTACAATTGGCTTAATTAACAAATATAATATCTTTCGATGTAAACGCGATTATTGTTATTGATCAATACCATCATATAGTTTGAATTTTTTGACGAATTTGAAAAAAAATCAATTTGCTAAGTGCAATAGGAGCAAAGATAGGATTTTTTTTACAAAAAAATCCCACGCCTATAATTATTTACTTTTTGCGACGCGGTTGTCATCAACGTCTCAAGCGAGAGTTAAAGTTACATTTAAAAAATCACTACTTTGGTAGTATTAATACAACACCCTTGAATTCCCCGTCAAACGCGAGATGAAATTGCGGCTGTGGACCAGACCTCGTGGCCCGGTGGTGGGGGGAGAGAGATGAGAGGCTGTCTTCGTGCTGCAGGAAAAGTTGTCGCGCGCCTTCAAATTGAAACCCAGAAAAAATTTCGCATTTTCTAAGCAACTAGTGAACCAAATTTCTTCATTTTTTTTTTAATTTAGGGTAGCTTGAAAAAATATTAACTTTTGCGTTAACAATTTCCCCAAAAAAGCATTATCTACTACTACAATTTTAACGCCTGTTATTTCAGTCAGTATTTTACAATGTTTAATAACTAATTTGAATCAAAATTAAATTGTTACAGAACCTTATATCATGACAAATATTGATCAATTATAAAATAATTACAGCTGCTTATAGAAAATACGGAATAGTCTACATTAAACTAGAATTCTCAACGAAAAAAACAAGCCCTTGACCAGAACTGTACGACACTCCCAATCGATAGAAATTAATTTTTAAAAAAATGTTATATTACATAACAATTGCTTTTACAGATAAAGTTTTTAATTTTTTTTTGTTGCAATTTTGACCGTATTTTCATCTCATCAAAATGTACAGTTTACATTATATTTGGAATCATTATTTTGCTAATTGCATTAGATATTTGTTAATAAACAAATAGCTAATCTTGATGGTTTTTTTGCAATAACTTCAAAATTATTTATCCGATTTTGGCGCGCGACCAATCAATCTGGAGGTTTTTTCAGCAACGAAAAGTGGTGAAAATTATATAGCCGTAAATAGAAAATTTCCTATCTAAAATGTCAAAAAACATGATTTCTCACCTGTTTTTCGCTAATTAAAAATATTTGCCACACTTTTGGAATTCGGCCGAAAGCGTATTCTTGTTCAACATCACGTCCCACACCTTTTCCCCAAAAAATACTGTCAATAACAGTATATGAAAGGTAATACTACTATAATGCCTGGACTATACCTCGAAAAGGAAAGTGGTTTAATGGTATAATGTAGGTATTCATTTGTCTCATAAAATCAATTTATAATTGGTTTCAAAGTGATGGAGAATCACAACAAATTATAACGATAAAATATTTTATATCGTTAGCAACAAATACTTAGATAGTTGCACAGTTATAATAATTTAAATTTACTGATTGTTCTTAAATTTTTATTAGAGTATTACGGTTAATATGTTTGCAACATGATTTCGTAGAAAAAAACATTTTTTTTCAAGGATCAGCAATACCAACTTTTTAATTGTTTATTCATTTTTGGTACAACACAATAACAATTGAGAGTTTCTGAAACAGTTTTTCAGAGAAATATTACTAATTACGTGTCTACCATATAATTTAGTAGGAAAAATCATTTCTTTCCATGAGAAAATGTTTACTATTTTAATTTTTTTATACTTATGAAAAATTAATTGACTACTCATCTCTAATTTAGGGACGACGACGCACTTCGTCATACAAACAGTAATGTTATTCTGCCGTACAAACTAAAAAGATACATAAGTGACATTGTCGCTTAGGTCGACTTTTCCATTCCTAAACCGCAAAGTCACTTATGTATCTTTTTACCTTGGACGGCAGTATTGTAAATATTAACTTATTTCACAAACTAATATTTCTATTTAATTATGTACATAATGTATTTATAATAATTAGGTTGAACCTTAAACTAAATATTTCTATTTTTTAGTTTAATTTCATTAATTATGATGCCCAATATTTTTTTTAATTCTTAGCTTAATCAAGCGATCAAAAAATAATATTGTTGAAATCGCCTCTTTTATGATTCTATCTGCTTAAAAAATAAATTACACATAAAAAATTAAAATATCTAGCCTAAATTCTTTTAAAGCGTATAACGGTGAATATTTCTGAAAAAGGGAAAACATAATGAACTCCTAAAAAATTGTTTCAAATATTTAACGGCACAAAATTAAAAATAAAAGTTATTCAAATAATAATTGTTTCGCATTTAAAAAGATTTTGGACCTCACCCCAAGTGCGAAGTTAGATACGGCCCAGCACTGTCCCAGTATCGGCAAAAATATTGCTCTACCTCTTCCGTTTGTATGCTTCATCACTGGTTTCTCGTTTCAGTGACCAGCAGTAATCAGCAAGCATGTTGATGGAGCTCTTTCCTTGGAAACGTTTTTCAATAGCACCTATTTCCTGGCGAAATCGTTCACCTTGTTCGTCACTCATCTTGCCCAGATTTTCCGGAAAGAAATTCAAATGTGAGTGCAGGAAGTGGATCTTTATGGACATGTTGCATTCCATTTTCTCATGTACACTCAAAAATTCGTGAACGACTTCAACATGATCAGGGCTCTTGTTATTTCCAAGGAAATTCTCACACAATGATATGAAACTCTTCCATGCTCGTTTTTCCACTGCGTTCAACTTGCTCGCGAATTCCTCATCTCGCATAAGTTTCCGAATCTGAGGGCCGACAAGGATTCCTGAAATTAACAACGAAAGCTCTTCAATAAAATGTAGGAAACTAATTCACTCTCGAGTGTTAAAAAATAAGAATCATATGTTACCTCCTCTTAGTTTTGCATCACTCAATTTAGGGAATGCAACTTCTTTCAGGTAACGAAACGCTTCGCCGTCGACTCTCAATTTTTTCAAAAACTGCTTCGCGTATCGAAGTTTCAGGTGTAGTGGTGGTAGGATGACATTTGCGGGTCGTACTAGTGGAAGGTTCAAAACATTTTTTCTCCAATTTTGAAGAACTGACGTGATGGCCATTGAGTTCTAGCATACCTATTCGGGGCACGACTATCCCATTCACAAAGGTAGCAAGGATATTTAGTGTACCCGCCTTGCATTCCAAACAAAATTGTCAGCACTTTCAAGTCGCTAACTATTTGCCATTTATGTGCAGCGTAATTGATGAGGCAGAGTATTCTTTCCAAATTATCATACATTTCCTTCATATCAGTTGCGTATGCTAATGGAACTGATGGAAATCTACCTTCATTGTGTAATAACACAGCTTTCAAACCTATAAAATCATATAAATTTGAAATCAAGATTCAAGAAAGGAATATAATGAATAAGATTCATCTTATTGAGAGATTACTTACTCACGCACGAACCATCAATGAAGAGTCGCCATTCATTTGATACGTGATCGCAGTCCAAGAGGTCGAATAGTTCAGAAACATCTGAACAATAAACAAGCTTACGATTCTCTTCATCAACTTTGAAAATTTCTTTGTAAGAAATTCGATCGTCCATCCGAGGCAGCGTGATCTTAAAGTCATCTTCCACCGAATTCCATTGCTTCAATCGAGAAGCCAGCACCTCATACTGTCTTCTTGATAGACCCAAATCACGTGAAAGATCCTGAAAGTCCACATTTGATATTGCATGTCTTTCACTTGAACTTGATGTACACGGATGATATTCTTCATCATCAGCTTTATGATCATCAGCTTGATCATGATCATCGAGTTGGACATTCTTCAATTCTTGAACTGCAGTTGAGTCAACCATATCGTTTAGGACTTAGGGTTTCGTTACAGTCACGACATTAGCATACTTTTTGCGTTTTCGTGTTTTATAATGATGACCGTATACTTCTGTTTGATAAAAATAGCAGTCGTTCGGTTTATGGTAAGGCTGATGATGCCATATCAGCGGAGAAGATAAAGAAATTCGAACTTTATGGCAACTTTTCGATTTCCATTTCTTGAACTTCGATGAACAGTCGAGACACGCGAATTCTGGTTCATACCAGCGATCAGAGGTAGTATATTGAAGTTTGAAAAAATCTTTGTAGCCATCAATCACAGCTTTATTATTTTTTAACTTCAAACGATGCTACTGATCCACAAACAAACCACATATAAAACAAAACTTATTGCGATTATCACACATATTTTTCTCACAAATTTAAAGTAAGCACTGAAACTTTGAATGATGCAGCGTCTCGAAAAATATCCTTTTTTTGTTAGTGAAGATACAATGTGGACTAGGGGCACCGTGATCACAAAAAGAAAAGAATGGAAAATTTGTTTTGGGCAGGGATCCGACCGAAACGAAACAAAATACTTTCCTGATTTTCTTTCTGTTTTCATAGTGCCAAAACGTAACTATATTCACTCGGCATAGGTTACGTTATTCAAAATACCAAAATTGTATAATAGTATAATATATTGTATAATAGTTTATTCGAATACTTGTGCACCTGATGTAAATATTAAAAGGCAGACAGGTAAAATATCAAGTTATAACAATTTCGTTTTAATTTTGTTCCGATCTGTCAAAACGTAACGAAAAGTAACAAAAGATTCGGTACTTTTTGGACAACGTAACGTAACGAAACGATAGTTTTGCACGGATCCCTCGTTTTGGGTATTGAATAATTCAATATATTGTACTGTTTTGTACTATACTGCACTGTACTGTACTAGAACGAGTATAGACAAAGCCAATAGAAATTACATAGCTTTGATGACGGTTGATATCATTTTCATCCCTCGTGACGAACCCTGATGTAAATTTCACGTCCGCTAACGTACATGAAAATTTAGCAAAAAGTTCTTGAAATATTAAAACTCACACAACTTCGTCAATTTTCTTCGAATTTGATTCAAAAATAGCTCATTCGACGCAAAATTAAATTTACTTTTAAAATATTGTGTTAAAAAAATGTTTAAAACCGAATAATATCGTAAGTATATCGTCAAAGTTGGACGAATGGAAAAAAATCGAAAAATCTCAAATACTTTCAACTACAGTCTCGTCAGTTTTTATTTAAACAAAATAAGAAACACAAAGTCTGAAAGGCATGTTTTTCCTCTTTAAAACGAAAGAAAAAATGTTCAAATTGGATAAAAATTAGGGAAGTTATGAGTGATTTTTCTCATAAAACTCCCAAAAACGATTTTTTGCCAAAAAAATGAGATTTGGGGGGTGTATGGGAAATTTCTCCTATACAGTTTTTCTTAGTTTTACTAGATCTACAACTTGTGCTAGGTCTCCATAAAATTGCAAAATCACTGTCACACAGGGTAATCAAACTTGTAATTTTTAACATTTTAGGTGTGCATGTAGTAAGGGTCGTTTTTAGGGGTCTTGCCAAAAATTCTCATCGGTTCTATAATTGTCGGAACTGCGAGCGCAGATAACTGTAAATTTTAAATTTCCTTCAAAATTGTAACGCGAGAGGGCTCTGCGCAGCGAGATGTAGCGGCAATGTAACGGAGGAGTCAGTGCTACGCTTGACCGGAACGGAGAAGCGTGGCTGAGCGTGTATTCGATTTTTGAATGTTCTTTTTAATAAAGTTGTGACGTAGATCATTTACCCCGAGTGTTTTTCTGTGCCTGTGTACTCCTCCCTCAACGATTAAACTTAACATTTGGCGACCGTGACAGGACGTTTTGGGAGTGAGTAAATACGAAAACAGTCGTGCGGCTGAGTGTAACCTACAAGATGGACGTCGCAAAGAAGTCTCGAACGGTGCAACGCATTCTCATCACCAAGTGTTTGAACAGTTTTATAGAGAAGTGCGGGAGTGCTAATATTTCGTGGGCCGATCGTCATGTTGCTTTACAGCTACTTGAGTCGCGATATTCGGAGCTCGAGAGTGCAAATAACAAGTGCGTCGAGTTGAGTCTGGCATCCGAGGCGACTGAGAGTGAAATAACGGCCGAAATAGAGACACATGAAGAATACAAACTCAAGTTTTTGCAAGCAAAGACGAAATTGCTCGATTCGTCTTCGAGAAATTCTACGGACGCGGTTCCGTCGGCTCAAGGCCTCCCGCGAAGTGACAAGCCGTTCAAACGCCCGATATTGGAGATCCCGAAATTTAGTGGCAGTGTTAATAAGTGGCTCCAGTTTTGGTCACACTTTCGAAAAATTCATGAGGACAAGGCCATCGCCGATGAAGACAAATTGGAATATCTGAAACAAACGATGGAAGTTGGCTCTAAAGCAGAAAG
>CAKNXH010059932.1:135505-153801 GCA_932178445.1 Andricus quercusramuli | reverse complement strand
AAACCGTTCTGACAGAATATCATTTTTTGACCTCCTCAATGATTAAGCCCAAAAAAAAATTCGGAAAAAAAATCTTCAATTTCGTTCATATGAACGTTTGTAACTTCAAGTACATGCTGGATTGAGTACACTAGTCCGAGACTGCAGCGTTGCAGCGGTGCATTGTTTAATAACAATGTCTGCACTACCCGCTTAGCTGCTGCGCGGCACAAGCATTCGACTGGAATGCCGCTCTTTAAATATTCATAACTCGCGAACCAGATGAGTGTCCATCAAGTTTTTTTTTAATTAAAGATAAAAGAAAAAGGAATATTATTCAAAGAAAAAATTAAAAATTAAAAATAGCGAAATTCGTCAAAAATCGAATCAAAAAATTTTGTTGAGTTTTTTTGGTGAAAATTTTGAAATTTTTTTTTATCCATATTTTATATAAAACAGCATCTTGTTTTACAAAATGCCTATAAGTTTCATTGAAATCCGAAAAAAATTGTCGGAAATATTACAATTTAAAAAAATGTCGACCTCAAATTTCAAAATGGCGTCACGACCAGAATTTTCAAAATTTTTGAAAATCCTTCGGCCGAAAAACATTACCCATAAAGTATTACAACAACACTGGGTTTCATTAATATCGATGAGATGGCTGCCAAGATTGATTTTTTTGACGTGGAAAGCGTCAGCAGCACATTCGAAAATCTGAAAATTCTGCGTTAATGCAAGATAGGTTCCAACTTTTTTTCATCATCTGAGAAAAAATATGTCTGATTATATTCTTTTATTTTTTAACGTACGAAAATTCATCACAGGGGTGAAACAGTTTCTTCTTCATTCTATCTTTAAATAGGTATATTTCAGACGTCAATTTATCACTCGATAAATATCTTATTTTGTGGACACTTTAAATCTAAACAATCACATTTCATGGTTAGAAATTTATATATGACGTGCGCCGAAGAAAGGAGACTTACTCTGGAAAAATCGAAATCGAGGTTTTTACACCTTTCGATAGTTTTTGAGATGTTCTTTTTAATGAAACCATCGAAAAAAAATTCCGAGCGTTATTATTGCTAATAATTGAGTTGATAGGTACCCGAGAAATCGTGCTTTCGCTCGAGATCCCGTGAAACACCTCCCACCACTCACCACTACATCTCCGCGTCTCATCTATACCCCGTCCGTGAGCAGCGCCGCTACATGCGTGAGAATGTAGTGGCAAGCGGTGAGGGAAGATTTCGTGGTCTTCCCTCTCTTCTAAAAGTCGCATCTATCGGGTCGACTTCGACCGCTCGTCCTGAAAAATCTCGCTTTCCACAGTAAGCCCCCTTTCTTCGGCGCACGTCACATATATTCCGGAAAATAAATTTTAACCTCAGGTGAAGAAAGTGGTCCGAAAGCCTAAACTAAAAGGTTCTATTGATCGTCTGTCAAGTTAGTCACGATTTTCCAAGGATAAGGATAGCTCGGCGGCTCCTCTAAAAAGTCCGCGGGAATTTCTACCAAGTAGAGAGATAAAAAGTGCACGAGTTTATTCTAAAATTCTTTCCATAGTATTAAAATAGTTTATTGTATTTAAATTAAATAATTAAAAGTATTATAAAGCTTCCGATTTTTAGAGCAAGTAGTAAAGTATAAATATAACATGAGGCACATGTTGACAAATACTTAAATTCAGTAATTATATAAGTCAAGTAATTTCATAACTATTTCTTCCAAGTCCACACGGAAAAAAAAGTTCATTAAACTTTCTTGAAGTATTAAAAGAGTCGGGGATGAGAGCGAACCTTGAACAAATTTTCTATATTCTGTATAACTTTCAGGATCTAATATAGAACTAACCTAGAATAACTCTACAAGAATTCTGTGAACTTTATATTGAACTCCGATTTGAAAAAGTTTAATAAAATATATAGAGAAATTCATGAAAGAATGCTGAAAACTTTCGTATAAACCACAATTGAGGTATTGAAAGTTTGTAATCACATAATTATAAGGTTTAAATACCTCAATTCAGTCAAATGTATAGAAAAATTCTTCAAAAAATGTTGAAAAATCTCATAGAAATTCGATTCGAAGTATTGAGTGTTTGTGAACTACTTCAATCGAAGATCTATAGACTTCAGTTCTTTAAAATATAGCTGCGCAGTCGCTACTGTGCGCAGGCAGCGACTTTTCCGCATGGCTCCCGCGTGAAAAAAAAGAATTCAAGTCTTAGAGAACATTAGCACGCGTTGAAAATTAAAATATTAAGTAAACCGACACTGGTGCACCGGAACGTGCACCAGGTCGTTCAAGAAGTCATCTACGAGAACTTTTTTAGAATCTAAATTGTATCAATAGCCAAAATAACTACCAATGGTGAGTCGACGATCAGGATGCACCGGAACGTGCACCAGGTCGTTTGGCACGTATTCTACGAGAACTGCTTTAAAATTCAAATTGAGTCAACATCCAAAATAATTAAGTGTTGAGTCGACGATCCGGGTGCACCGAGTCGCGCACCAGGTAGTTTAGCACGTATTCTACGAGAACTTTTTAGAAATTTGAATTGTTTCAACCACCAAATTAACTACCGTCGACTCACCGTTGGTAGTTATTTTGGTAGATAAACCTCAAGATTTCTAAAGAAATCACCAAGTCAAGCTTCCTTCGATCGTTTTTTTATATTAAGAAAATATGAGAGAAAATAAAAATAAAATAAAAAATAAAAATAAAGTTTTCATATTTTTGTTTCGGTCTTACGATCCATTTAAAAAAAAATTGAAAAACTAAATCGAGTCAAAATTCCTTTTTATTGACGTTTTGGCCCCATCTGTGGGCCTTCATCGATACAAACATCTTAAAGAATAATCGGAGTCAATCATAAATATACGTCGAAGCAAATGACAGATGTTTTTTTAGAAACTTCATAGTGATTTTTAAAACTTCAGAATGATCTGACTTTACAAAATTTTGAAATGTTGTCATTCGCTTCGACGTATATTTATGATTGAGTTCGATTATTCTGTAAGATGTTTCTTTCTGATGAAGGCCCACAGATGAGGCCGAAACGTCAATAAAAAGGAATTTTGACTCGATTTCTTTTTTAAATTTTTTCTAAATGTATCGTAAGACCGAAATAAAAATATGAAAACTTTGTTTTCTCTCATATTTTCTTAATGGGAGTTAGTTTGGCTATTGACACAATTTAGATTCTAAAAAAGTTCTCGTAGATGACGTCTTGAACGACCTGGTGCACGTTCCGGTGCACCCGGGTAGTGGACTTGCCATTTAGAGATGTGTCGGTTATTGGAAAACTTAAGATTTTAATTTTCAACGTTAAAAATTGAAATAGATTCAACTTTTTCCATGTCATATCTTATTTAATCGATTCAAAAAATATAGAATTGGGAATTCAACTTTTAAAATTATTTGCAATGCAAGCCTTTAATTTCATACAACTTATATAAACTTATTCTATATAGCTATATAACATCTTATTAATCTTGAACCTACTAGAATTTATAACCAAAAAAGAATTTGCGATTAAAAATTTGTTCGAAATTTAAAGTTTCCAAAATTTAAAAAATGTTAAAGATCCCGAAATTGGTAATTACCTAAATTTTAAACTAAATTTTCGAAATATGATATTCTTGAAATTACTGACATTATAAATATAAAACTCCAGATTTCCGAAATCATTAACCTAGAATTTTCAAATCACAAAAATGTGTCAAACAGCCCTTCACAGCTGTAGCTTATATTTTAGATTTTTTTTTATACTACAAGTTATGTTAGCTGCGAGGTTTTCTCAGGAGCTCCGAATGCGTAGGTAGGGGGTTCGAGCCCACAGCGAATAATAATTTTAATAGCGTGCGATTATTTGTGTAGTGATTGTTTGTGTAATATTAAATAATTATGTAGTTAAATATGTGAACAAATATTAAAGCATAATGAGAATAACAATGATATTAAAAAAGATTTTTTTTTAGGCTAAAAATCGGCCATGATTCTATAGAACTGTTCTCTATAGTTTCGAGACTTCTCCGATGTAGACTTTATATTAGCTGGACATTTAGATTTTCTAGAACTATTCTACGTTTTTCGCATTTTAGAGAACTCTGTATTAAATTTTGTAGAATAGTTCGATGCAATGTAAAACCAAGAAGATTTTAACTTTTAATAAACTACCCGTCGTATCCTCTGCTATAGGACTAGTTCTATAAAATTTAATGAAATTTTTTTTCCGTGCAGCAACAATCCCAACTCATTTTTATGAATGAAATATTTGTGAGTTTCATTAGTTGGCCACTAGAAGTCTACTGACAGTTCTAGTTTCTTGCAATTGGTGGCGCTTCTAGCGCAAAAAACTTGATTAATTTGTGGAATATTATAGTAGTCGTTTGTTTAAAAGCGAAGCAACGAGAAAAATAACCAACATTCATACAAAGTATTGAGAAAAAGTAGGAATTCAATGAAATGTTTTAAAAGTCCAAATATAAATCTTTCTCTTGAATTGCTTATGAGTTGATGAATTCTGGTGGAATCTTGTCCCTTATGTGACTTTTTGCGAAATGCTGATGATCTTGAATCCCTGGATTAATTACTCAGGTCGCGTCTTCGTCTCAAAGTCAATTTGTTCAAGTAGTAGCACCTCGGGGTCAGATGAACGTCTTCGGGTTGACAGAAGCGACTTTGCAGGGTTGCCATCCGCTCGCGGTCGAAACTCATTCTCCCTTATGCCCGTACCCTTTTTACTTCCCCTCTGTTACTCCCCCCTATGTCTCTCTCTTTCTGACTCTCTGAACCCGTATCTTGCTCCATATCCAACTTAGTCTCCCCTACCCTACCCCACATCCGTTTCATACTCTCTGAGTCTCTCACCTCTCACCCTGTGGTGGCTCTGCTTGAGGTTCTTACGCCACTAGATCGATATCCCAGGAGGCCAAACAGTAAACAGCCGGTTGGTCAGGATAGGACCGGTGGGGGCTGCTAGTGTGGGGTTGTACGCTATGCTATACGTTACACGTTAATAGTGTACGACTGTACGGTGTACGATGCACAGCACGGAAGCACCCATCTTTGGGACGTTTCACATCGAGCGCTTCAACTTGTTCTTGCACACCATTTAATCGAGAATTATCATTTCAGCATGTTGACAACTGTCTTTTTCTATTAACTCAGATTTTAAAAGACATTTTTTTTTAAACACCCAATCTGAAATTGAGGACTTCGATGCCTCTGAATGATATGCAAAGTGTTTTAATCCGCTAGTCTGTGCGGGAATAATAATGGCGCATGTGCCTTTTAAAACACATCTATTTTGCGAATCGACGCAATGGGCGTGCATGCGCTCTTTAGAAATATTTAACTTCGCACACTGGCAAAATAAAAATATTCTTAAAAATTCGTTTGAAACAATTATACACGAATTTTGCTGAAAACCACCATACGGTACCGTAAATTTCGTGGAAATATGTAAATTTAATCTAAATATTTTTCTCATACGATTGTCGCAAAAAGTAGCATATGATACACGTGCGCACAGCATTTGCCTTCAGCTCATCGCACTCGTCTCCATAACAATGCCGCTTTTCAACAACTTTTTTTTGTCAGACCGTAAAGCAAGGAACCTAAGTGACACTTCACCTCGGCTCTGCTTCGCCTCGGCTACACCTCGGGCTCTGGCTCGTATTGCAACGTCGCACGAGGAAAAAGTGCCACACAGGGACCTTATGTCATACAATATTTTTTATCACAACGCAATCGTAAGTACGATTTCATAAGCCGAGGGCGCGTTTTATCCGCCTCTCTTTTGTTCTTAACCCTTAAATGACACAGCTCCAAATAATCACGTAGATGACACATGGGGCCCGTTGGACCCCAGCTCGGAAAACATGCAATAATTCTGAAAGTTATTAAGATTTCGATCTGAAATTTTTTTCCGTATATTTCAAACCTTTCTTTATTTTAATAATGCCCCACAGTAGCAGGATTTTTATTTATTAATGGTGAAAAAAATTATTGAAAAAAAAACAATTTATCGATTTTTCATGGAACCTTCAAAAAGGTCTGTGGTCTTTTGAATAACTGAATTTCATTTTTAACTTAAATTAAGTAAATTAATTAATTTCAACCATAAATTAGTCTGAAATAAAGTGTCTCTGTCTGAAATACGCAGTAATACAATGAACAAGTGGTAGGTTCGTTAACTTTCGAATGATTTTCAGTTGTGTGATCTGAAATTCATTTGCGCTAGCAGAAAGGCGTGCGCGAACATGTATGAAAAATGTAGATTGACGCGTGGTTCTCAGTATGTTGGATATGTGTATATTTAAGTCGTTTATGTGACGGTATCACTTTAATCAAACTATACTTACTATCTTTCGCTAAAAGATTCCGTATTATAAAATACAAAATTTTGGTAATTTTTTCAGAAAATGCCTGTTTTTTCCCACATTTTCCAGACTGGGAAATTCGGGAAAACTTTCCTCCATAACTTTCATTTTCTTTAATTTAATAGGCTCTTACCTCAGTGAAGGAACATCCATTTTGGTGAATTCGTTGGAGAGATATTAGATTTTGAAAGTGAATTTTGCAAAATAGCCCACTGTGCGGCGTGGAATAACCCATCGTATCTCCCATCCACCTATTGCAGAACTACACCTTCGCCCCTCTATATGTGCCTTGTGCCACCGACACGGGAGCTGAAAGAGAGACGACCGTGGGCTTTTCTCGGGGAGGCGTTATAAAAAGAGGGGTACAAAAGGGTGGGGGGATGATAGGAGCGAAGCCTTTCCCAAAGTGTGCCTGCCGCAACTGAGAGCACTCTCTTTCAGTCCTTCCTTCTGAACCGGAAACCAACGGTTTTGAGACTAAAAGCAACTGCGATATTGTGAGTACAGGTTTCTTCGTAGGAAAAGAGATAATCTTTACAGAAAGAATATGCCGGCTTTCATAACTAATGTTTCGATTCTATACCGCTCGAGCTATAAAACTCAGAACGTTTATACTCACAAGATAGATTGACATTTTTTTATTTCATTCCTAAAATTCCCGTACGATATTACGTCTTTAGTCAGTTTATTCAGAGGCATTCGCAATAATTAAACTCTTCAAATGTAGAATTGAAATTTTAGCTTAGTCTACAGTTCTACACGTTTACAGTAAAACGAGGTGAGAAGCTACAGAATAGATCATGGATATTCTTCAAAGTATTGTTATAGTTGAGGAAATCCAGTAGTGAGAAGGTAGACTAGGACTAGGGATGTGTTGAAAAAGTATAGCAGGTATAGGGGCAAAGGGGTTGGAAATTGAGGCTGTCGATGGTGGAGG
The DNA here is from genome assembly GCA_932178445.1 of Andricus quercusramuli. NCBI lineage: Eukaryota > Metazoa > Arthropoda > Insecta > Hymenoptera > Cynipidae > Andricus > Andricus quercusramuli. The sequence goes on along the minus strand of CAKNXH010059932.1, from coordinate 146,490 downwards.
TAAGGAGAGGGCGTAGGAAGACTCAAAGTGGAAGTCTGAAAAGACGTTTCTTATATGATGGAGAGAGGAAAAATTAGCTGAAGGCAGTAACTATGAATTTGAAGTGTCCCACAACAACAAAGGTATCAAAAAGTGTGAAAGACGTCAAAATTATGTTTATAAAACATCCTGTGTTAGATTTCTTTTTAAAGACGTCTTAAGATCAATGTTATTTTTTCCTAATTGTATGCACATTTTCTATCATATTTCGTGATTTTCATATAATGGAAGTTATTATGAAGAAAGCTGCATTTAGGCCAATAGTAAATAAATTAATCAATTAATGAATGAATGAGTGAGTGAATGAAGTAATTGATAGTGTGTGCACGGTGAAAATTTGTTCGGTAACCGTTACCGAAAGTTGTGGTGAAATGTGGACATCGTGGCTTTTCGGTAAATTTTCACGTGCAGCACTGTAAAAGGAATTACATGAAAATCTAACGAGCTGCGAAGAGATTTTAAAGAAATGATAGGTATATTTTCCTAAAAGCACAGGAGAAAGTATTGTGAATGGTCTTGACTGTTTACCAAGCCTCTCGGTACAGAGTACCGCACTGCTCACGAGAGCGTCCTAAAAAGACAAGAAGGTTTACGCTCCAGGACTTGAGAATTTACCAAGCCGCTCGGTACTCAGTACCGCACGGCTTATAGAGAATAAAAAAAATAATAATAAATAATAATAATTGAATAATAATTATAATAATAAAAAATAATAACGTTATTGATTGTATGAATATCTTGTATACATATACATCAAACCCACACCAACTAATGTTAGTATAACTTACAAAGCTAAACTATAAATACACATACATAAATAAACCTATTCCTATAACTAATACACGCATACACATATAAACTATATCGCTATATTATACGATTCGCACGCACGACGCTCGGAGTATAGATTTGAATCGTCATTATATACTAACCAGTGGAATGTATCATCACTTGTGAGAAAGAAATAACAGGGATGTTGATGCGAGTTCGCTCTTTGATATACACTTGGTAGTCGTTACCGAACGAACGGTAATTCTTCCAGTCCTGCACTGAAAAGATTCTTGGAATAAAAGTGAAGGCTCGCGAAAGTAAATGGGAAAATCTAATGCGTCTGTTTTAAAATTTTCAATTTATCTTTGAAGAAATTTTACTTTGTTGATAGTATTTTTTATCGAATACTTCCTCACTGATTACATTATTCACGTTAATTTTTATCTTCCACCTGTTACAGTGTGGGACTTGAATAATTACAGTACTAATATGTATTTTTTAATGTACATTGCATCAATACTTCTAAACACTTATTAAATAATACTGACACTACGCGAAATAAATCCAAAACACCACGATATCCACATTTCACCACAATTTTCGGTAACGGTTACCGAACAAATTTTCTCTGTTTGCACATTAAAAGGTGGACTTGAGAGCTGTTTCTGCATGATTTTACGTTAATGCTATCTGTTCACTCCGGCAGCCTATAGATTCTAGAAGTTAAAACGTTCAGGAGCGTACATAAGCATCTCTGTTTTTCAAACAAGCGACTAGGTAGGTATCACTTTTTTCCACTTTGCTCCCGATTCTACGCGTGCGCAATGAATGCGTTCGTTCTGTCAGAGCTCGCTTGTGTATCTGCTGAAGCAAGTATTTACTTATTTAGTATGATTTCAACCAGTAGAGGAGTCACGTTAGACGTTGAAAATCAAAAAGCTATCAACCCGGGGACTCTACCGATTTTAATGAAACCTTTTGCATTGTACAGCTAAATATGTGTAGTAAAATTGTTAACAAAAGCCGTTGTTCGGTAATTATTATTTAGTTATTTAAGCCAATAATTATGAATTGCATCAGAGCTTCGATAGAGGATCGCGCGACTGCAGGCGATATTAGAATTCCTAGAATTGCTCGTCCCCACAGTTTCTCAGGGGGCAGAATGAGAGACGGTTGCGACTCCGCTTATGAAGGGACGCATTCACTACTACTCAGTCAAGTAGATTGCGCAATGTCATGCAAACGGTTCAGGCGGCCCTGCCTGTTTACATTTCGCTGCTGGCGCTTTATGCACAAGTCCATTTTCAGGTAACCCCCGAGATTGATCATCTATCGAAGCTCTGGTGTATTTCGTATATGTACATATTTCCAGAGATGAAGGCAGTAGATTCTAGTTTTTTTTTGTTGAAAATGGGCAATCAAAGAAATGAAGAAAACATTTTTAACGTAAAAATGTATATTCTTATGTTAATGTAAGTGTTAAATAAATTGTTTCCGAAAGTTATGACGGACAGTCCGGCAAGCGGCGCCGCAAGGTCTCTGAGTATGGAAACTATCCATCCTCCTCAAAAACGTTTTCGTTCTTGCACTCCAATTATTTTTTAGTGTTTCTTTTTGTGATATATTTTCCAAAGGTTTTTTGTAAGGTATACATGCATGTTTACTGTATATTTATTCACTTATGATCAGTGCTTTCAGGTTCACAGTACTGCGGTTGTAAATTCTGCTTTTAGTAACGTCACATATCTTTCGGTTTTTGGCCAGCCATCTTCAAACGACTTTGTTCAATTTTTATAAAATTATTGATTCATTTCAATTTACCATCATTACCTACTCAATTATATAACAAATTTAATTAATTATTACATTTTTAAGCGCTTTCGTGTAAATGAAGCACCCCGCCCGAAATGGTTTTTCACGATTATTTCACTTTTTCTTTTTTGGCCATACTTTTGAGATATCCACCCTGGGTGTAGGGGGTGAGATTGACAGCGCGGGTCTTACGTTCCTGTCGTATCTCATATCTCAAAATGAGATGGTTCTTCGATGAAAATTCATTGACCTTAGGTTATAGAGCGAAAAATTCTGCATAATTTCAGTAATGTGCACTTTTATCCAGAAACAACCCCATTTCGAGATATGAGCTACGAAAGAAGTTTACGACCCGCGGAGTACAACTCACCCCCTACTCCCAGGGTGAATATTTCGGAAAATATGGCCAACAAAGGAAACGTGAATACCATAATTTCTTATTCATATTTTATGTACAAGTTGTCTGCAAAAATTAATTTGGCACGGATTGACCCTTTTCGAAATAATCCTCAAGAACCATTTTTTGGGGGTGTTTACCGCGATTTATGGGTGATTTCACCCTTCACCCCGGGTCAAAATTGTTTTTTATTAACTGCTTATGCCTTATGGAATATTCATACCAAATATTAATCATTTACTATTTATTTTTTGTAAGTTTATAAATGTTAAAAAAATGTTGTCCGCCATTTTGAATTTGTTTTCCCCTCAAATTCATATCACCAACCCCAATATATATATTAGGGTGGGCCAAAAAAAACTTTTAATTTTTTTTTCCTTAGATACCATGAAAATATTGTCAGAAATGACGAAAAAAGAAATCTGGTGAAGCTTGAGCTCTGAATATTAATATTAAGAGGTGGCGATTTGTGATTATTGATTTCCCATTTAAATAACACAGGAACTTTTTCAATTTTTTTTTCGATTTTTAATGCTTTTGAACGAATAATTGTCCAGTGAAAACAAAAACTTATTCTTGTAGAGAATTTAACGATCTACAAAAAATGTCTGATATGATTTTTTGCTAAGTCGACTCATTCAAAAGTTATGGCAGATTGAAAATTAAAAAAATACTTTTTCATTAAATTTCCATCAGACTTTTGATCTCAAAGAGCTCAAAAGCATTGAACAGCTTTATTTTTGAGCTCAGAGAGCTGAAAATAACACAAAAATTGAATTTTTGAGCTCGAAGAGCTCAAAAACATCGCAACCAGCGGCCAAATTTCAAACTTTCAATTACTGAAATTAGCGGGAAGTTGTAGGGATGGCCTTTAGGTCAACCGTTTGCCAAATTTTTTTTTTAAGTCATTATTCAGGTAAAGTAAAGTTCAGATTTTTTTTTTAAATTATGTTTCATAAAATTGGTTTTTCTTACGATGTTTTGTAAAAATGTTATTGTTTTACCAAAAAAATTCGATTAGTTTTACGAAAAATAAGATATTTCATGTTTTTGAGCCATTATTTTGTGATAGAATATAAAAAATTGTAAAAATTGTAAAAATTATCTTTTACGATTTAGAGTTGGACTTTAACCTCGAATAACTTTTGAAAGAGTCGACTTAGAAAAAAATCATATCCGACATTTTTCGTTGATCATTAAATTCTCTACAAGAATAAGTTTTCGTTTTCACTAGACAATTATTCGTTCAAACGCATCAAAAATCGAAAAAAATATAAAAAAATTCCTGCGTTATTTAAATGGGAAATCAAAAATCACAAACCGTCACCTCTTAATGTTAATATTAAGAGCTCAAGCTTCACCAGAATTTTTTTTCGTCATTTCCGACAATATTTTCATGGCATCTAAAGTGTTCAATGGTTTTGAGCTCTTTGAGATCAAAAGTCTGATGGAAGTTTAATGAAAAAGTATTTTTTTAATTTTCAATCTGCCATAATTTTTGAATGAGTCGACTTAGCAAAAAATCGTATCAGACATTTTTTGTAGATCGTTAAATTCTCTACAAGAATAAGTTTTTGTTTTCACTAGACAATTATTCGTTCAAACGCATTAGAAATCGAAAAAAAAAATTTTTAAATTTCTGTGTTATTTAAATGGGAAATCAAAAATCACAAACCCAGGTGCGAAATTTGGCCGGCTGCCAGAGATTAACCATCGGCCCAAAGTCGGCCCTGCTTTGGTAACCGATCTACGGTAACCAGCGTTGGGCCGACTAAGGTGTTTTCAAGCTGCCATGGTCTCACCGACCTTGGCGACCGACGTCGGCGGTGGGCGAAAAGCCGTCTGTCGGCCCAATTCTGGCCCAACGTTGGGCCGACGATCGGATAAACTGTGGCAGATTGGTCGGTACGACCGCAAGAATGCGGTCGGTCCAACTCTGGATACAGCAATCTGTCAGTCACAAGTCACCATGATTCACCCGACGGTCGGTGAAACCTTGACCCAAATATGGGCCGACTGTCGGATAAACGGTGGTTCATTGTTAAAAAAAAAACGTCTAAGTACAATCGGCCCGCCTCTGGACAAGAGATGGCCCGACCGTCGGCATAACATTGGCTTGTACAAGTCACTATGATGCACCCGACGGTCGGTCAAACCCTGGGCCCAAATATGGGCCGACCGTCGGATAAACGATGGTTCATTGTTTAAAAACCGTGAAAGTACGGTCGGCCCGCCTCTGGACAAGAGATGGCCCGACCGTCGGCATAACATTGGCTCGTACAAGTCACCATGATGCACCCGACGGTCGGTCAAACCTTGGCCCAAATATGGGCCGACCGTCGGATAAACGCTGGTTCATTGTTAAAAAAAAACGTGAATGTACGGTCGGCCCGACTCTGGAATAGAGATAGCCCGACCGTCGGCATAACATTGGTTTGAATTATTTGTTAAAAAATTATATAATTTATATTCCCGTTAACAGTTAATTTATTTTACATCTACAAGATGTTGCATAATAATACAACAATTAATGAGAAAAAAGAGTTAACAAATTGTTTTTGTCACTACTTTGAGCTGTAGCTTATGAGGATGTTTTTTTTATTGACTTTCAATTCTTCAGGTGTAGAGTAATGGGTAAGACTTCCGACTGCTAGGCGATAGATTCAGGTATAGGTGTACGTTCGAAACCCCGTATCGTTAGAAATTTTATTTGTAATATTATTTTAAAAAATGTAATATATGTATTCAATCTAAGCAGGACCATTAACATTTATAGTCAAAATACTCGCAATCAATTATTATTTATTTTTTGAATACCTATTTTGTGTATTTCCACCTGGGTAGTACGAACCTTCAAAATCAAAGTCGGCCCCACATTTTTGTCCAGGGTTGGGCCGACATCATCTTAATAGATGGCCCATATATGGGACCAAATATCGGGCCGACTTTGAGAATCCAAAGGCGGTTGGCCGTTATAAAGGTTCAAACGTTCGTTTAATTTGAACGTGTGTTTTTTGTTTAATGAAAATAAGTCTGATGTAATACAAATAAAACTTGATTTTATTTGAATGGGTCTTGTTTAAATAAAAAAAATTCATCTAAGCAAATAGTTTTTCAGTAAATTTAACTTTTCTGTAATAAATATTTTTTTTTAATAAAAGTAAAAAAGATAAGATTTTAGTTTCATGTTACGTATGTCATGTATATACATTAAGTAGACAAAACAACGAATAAAATATTACCAATACATACTGCTATAAAGTACTTCGATACATACTACTATTAAGTATTACAAAAAGTACCAATATATACTACTATATTTATATGCAGATGAGTCAACTTTATTGTACGCGCCTAGGCGATAAAATTATGAGGAAATCAATATAATATTATAAACTAAAATTATCTTAACCCATACTGTAAAAACTAGGATTCGATTTAGAACTTAATTCGGTATTAAAACAGTTCACGCAATAAAACAATTGCACTTCAGTTTGATCCGCCAATCTAATAAAATAAGGTCGATTTGTGGATTGAAATAGGCTCGAAATGAGAATCATCTGTCAATAACTAAATCTGATAAAACAAATTCTAATCTGTCAAGTTTAGAAACAAACGTTTACCCGAAATGACATGTCAATGTCGTGCGCGCTCCGACTGGTAGGTCTTTTTGACTTTTAAATTCGCTCAATACTGAAATTTTCTGTCCATGTCAACTTCATGCTACGCCGGTTCTAAGATCCTATTAAGGACTAATTTTGAAAAAGAAATTTTGAATTAGGGTTATGTTCAAAATATAATCAGGATACGTTTAAAAATGGTATAAACCTCAAATCAACTGGTTTGTATTACTTTTAAATCCAATACAAAAAATTACGAGAACGTTTTTTGAGTCACATGAGAGGAATTCGCGGCCCAAAATTCAAAAATCTGACATCAACATTTTGAAAATGTTATTATTAATACATTCGTATTTTAAGACTCGAAAATCTCCTTTGTTTTAGAATTCATGAAAATCTGCCAAATTAATATCATTTTCAAAATTTTAGGTTAACCTTCTGCTTTGATGAAAAGTAACCAATTTGATAAAATCTTCAAAATTTTGGTAAACTTTTTGAATATTTTAATTTTGTTTGCACCCGGATTGGTCTAACCTAAAACGTCCCGATCCCTGGTCTATTCATCTATTTTTTGTTTTTTTGTGAGATTGAAGTTTGGAACAATTGAAACAATGCACCCTCTGAATCAATTTGGTTCGCTATCTCGGATCATTTATCAATCTAAAGTTAGCAAACTAAACAAGACAGCAACTGGTACTAAAATAGACTATTTGTGGGATCATATTAGAATGACCAAAAAAGGATCCCAGATAAAAATGAATGCCTAGTTTTTACGGTGCAATATATACATTGATTCTCTTCTTCTGACACTTGTTTTGCCGAGAAAAATTATAACTAAATGCAGAAGAAGCAGTCCTGACGCCTGGCTTTGAAGGCTTAATACTTGTACTTGTAAAATGATGTCACTTTGATTTTCATTAAAAATTTGGTGTCTTTCCTGTAACAGAAAATGTGTGAAAAAACAGGAGAGATGTCCCTCAACTTTCAATACATCAATTTTGAAGTCCCCCGTAAGTGCAAAAATTAGTATCAGAAATTTGAAAAAATTCATGAGTATTCTTTAACGTGTACTTTACAAATGGCAATTTTTTACTTCAATTTAATTATTATTGTAATCTGTAGAGCTAAAAATGTCAAAAATAATGATCTGTAAAAATAATAACAGTCAATAAAAATGATTAATGTTTTGATGAAAAGCGTCTGAACAATCACGATCTCAATGTCGAATAGGGTTGTTTCCAAAGTCAGATATCACTTTTCCAATGTACTTGAAGTTACGAACGTTCATATGAACGAAATTTAAGATTTTTTTTCCGAATTTTTGTTTTGCCTTAATCATTTAGGAGGTCAAAAAATGATATTCTGTCAGAACGGTTTCTCGAATTTTCAATTTTTACGGGGTTGCTACCCGTACACATTACCCATTATTCAGACCTGCCTCATACAAGTTTGATTGTCGATATTTGAAAAAATAAAAACGTCAAAAATTATATTTTTTTATCCCGCGAATTATAGGCCAATTGAGAATGTTCGGCAAGATCCCTAAAAACTACCCTTATGGCATACAGCCCAAAAATGTTAAAAATAATAATAATAATAATAATAATAATAATAGATCTTTATTAAGATGCCAACAACATATACAAAGTATTCAGAAAATATTAATGAAAGGGCACTTAAAGGGCCGAGGTACAGCTTAGAGCTGCTTTGCAACCTAACCTTTTGCAACCTTTGATTGTCGATATTTGAAAAAATAAAAACGTCAAAAATCCTATTTTTTTATCCTGCGAAATATAGGGTAGGTGAGAATGTTCGGCAAGACCCCTAAAAACTACCCTTATGGCATACAGCCCAAAAATTTTAAAAATAACAACTTTGATTGTCGATATTTGAAAAAATAAAAACGTCAAAAATCCCATTTTTTTATCCTGCGAAATATAGGGTAGGTGAGAATGTGCGGCAAGACCCCTAAAAACTACCCTTATGGCATACAGCCCAAAAATTTAAAAAATAACAACTTTGATTGTCGATATTTGAAAAAATAAAAACGTCAAAAATCCTATTTTTTTATCTTGCGAATTATAAGGTAGGTGAGAATGTTCGGCAAGACCCCTAAAAACTACCCTTATGGCATACAGCCCAAAAATGTTAAAAATAACAACTTTGATTGTCGATATTTGAAAAAATAAAAACGTCAAAAATTATATTTTTTTATCCCGCGAATTATAGGGTAGGTGAGAATGTTCGGCAAGATCCCTAAAAACTACCCTTATGGCATACAGCCCAAAAATGTTAAAAATAACAACTTTGATTGTCGATATTTGAAAAAATAAAAACGTCAAAAATCCTATTTTTTATCCTGCGAAATATGGGGTAGGTGAGAATGTTCGGCAAGACCCCTAAAAACTACCCCTATAGTATGCACACATAAAACGTTAAAAATTTCATGTTTGATTGTCGATATTTGAAAAAATAAAAACGTCAAAAATCCTATTTTTTTACCCCTCGAATTATAGGATAGGTGAGAATGTTCGGCAAGACCCCTAAAAACCACCCTTATAGTATGCACACATAAAACGTTAAAAATGACAAGTTTGATTGTCGATATTTGAAAAAATAAAACATCAAAAAATATATTTTTTTATACCGCGAATTATAGGGTAGGTGAGAATGTTCGGCGAGATCCCCAAAAACTACCCTTATGGCATACAGCCCTAAAATGTAAAAAATATCAACTTTGATTGTCGATATTTGGAAAAATAAAAACGTCAAAAATCCTATCTTCTTATCCCGCGAATTATAGGGTAGGTGAGAATGTTCGGCAAGACCCCCAAAAACTACCCTTATGGCATGCCGCCCTAAAATGTAAAAATAACAACTTTGATTGTCGACATTTGAAAAAATAAAAACGTCAAAAATCCTTTTTTTTATCCTGCGAATTATATGGTAGCTGACAATGTTCGGCAAGACCCCTAAAAACCACCCTTGTAGTATGCACACATAAAACGTTAAAAATGACAAGTTTGCCGAACATTCTCACCTACCCTATAATTCGCGGGATAAAAAAAGAAGATTTTTGACGTTTTTATATTTTCAAATATCGACAATCAAACTTGTCATTTTTAACATTTTAAGGTTACATACTATAAGGGTGCTTTTTAGAGGTCTTGCCGAACATTCTCATCTACCATATAATTCACGGGATAAAAAAATAGGATTTTTGACGCTTTTCTATTTTCAAATATCGACAATCAAACTTGTTATTTTTAACGTTTTATGTGTGCATACTATAAGGGTAGTTTTGAGGGGTCTTGTCGAACATTCTTACCTACCCTATAATTCTAGGGGTAAAAAAATAGGATTTTTGACGTTTTTATTTTTTCAAATATCGACAATCAAACTTGAAATTTTTAACGTTTTATGCGTGCATACCGCGTGGGTAGTTTTTAGGGGTCTTGCCGAACATTCTCACCTACCCTATAATTCGCGGGGTAAAAAAATAGGATTTTTGACGTTTTTATTTTTTCAAATATCGTCAATCAAACTTGTATTAGGCAGGTCATCATAATGGATGATTTTCAAGAGTAGTTAACCCCTTAAAAAATTTTTTTTCGACAATTCCTTCCGACAGAATATTTTTTTTTGCCCTTCTAATTGATTTAAGCGAAAAAAAATTCGAAAAATAATTTTTATAATTTCGTTCATATGAACGTTCGTAACTTCAAGTACATATAGAAGCATTAATAATTGAACATTTTCCAGATGGACGCATCAATAAATGGACCGTTTTCAGTTGGAAGCATCAATAATTGAACATTTTCCAGTTTTTTCTTCATTTTATTTTCGAGATTAATAATTGAACCTTTTCCAGTTGGGAGCATTATTAATAACTGGTCATTTTCTAGAAGGAAACGTCAATCATTTATTACTTTCGAACTGCAAGCACGAATATATAAACATTTTCCTGTTGGGAGCAACAATATTTGAAGATTTTTCAGTTGAAAGAATGAATAGTTTTAACATTTTCGAATGGAAAAAATCAGAATAGAATATTTTTGCAGTTGGAATCATCAATAAATAAACATTTTCTAGTTGGAAGCATCACGACTACAAATTTTTCCCAGATTGAAGCATTAATAATTGAACATTTTCCAGTAGGAAGCATCAACAACAGAACATTTTTTAGTTTGGCGCATCAATAAATAAACCGTTTTCAGTTGGAAGCATCAATAATTGAACATTTTCCAGATTTCTTTTTCATTTCCTTTTCCAGATCAATAATTGAACCTTTTCTAGTTAGGAGCATTAATAATAATTATTGGTCATTCTCTAGAAGGAAGCATCAA
>CAKNXH010059932.1:122417-135105 GCA_932178445.1 Andricus quercusramuli | reverse complement strand
TAGTTTTTAGGGGTCTTGCCGAACATTCTCACCTACCCTATAATTCGCGGGGTAAAAAAATAGGATTTTTGACGTTTTTATTTTTTCAAATATCGTCAATCAAATTTGTCATTTTTAACGTTTTATGTGTGCATACTATAGGGGTAGTTTTTAGGGGTCTTGCCGAACATTCTCACCTACCCTATAATTCGAGGGGTAAAAAAATAGGATTTTTGACGTTTTTATTTTTTCAAATATCGACAATCAAACTTGTATTAGGCAGGTCAGCATAATGGATGATTTTCAAGAGTAGTTAACCCCTTAAAAAATTTTTTTTCGACAATTCCTTCCGACAGAATATTTTTTTTTGCCCTTCTAATTGATTTAAGCGAAAAAAAATTGGAACAATAATTTTTATAATTTCGTTCATATGAACGTTCGTAACTTCAAGTACATACTTTTCCAATGAATGGATCTTATATTTTATAAAATTCTAATTTTAAGAACGCCCATACAATATTTTTTACGTATTATTTACTATTTTTAATTTAATGTTGAAATAGGAATTTTCTATCACGATGTCGATTGGGGGGCCCCTCTGACGTCAAAGGGGTCGGATTTTCCACCAATAAAAGATTATGTGTCAGTGATTTTCAAATATATTTCTTTGTGCCGATGCTTTGCTTTGGTTATCTGCACTTCGAAAATAGAAGTCAGAGTATTTTAAGAGTAATTGTGAAAAAGTGAGAAAACAATGTGCAACATTGTCCTAAATGATGACAGATTAGAACAAGTCGACAAGTACGTATATCTGGGTAGCCTATTAACTAGCGACGGAAAAATAGATAGGGAGTTAGATAGGCGCATAAATAAGGGTAAGCAATTTATCGGTACCGACTGTACTATACGGTAGCGAGACATGGACCTGTCAAGAAAAGGACAGGAGTAAAATTAACGCGATTGGCATGAAACCTCTGCGCACAATATGCGGGAAAACTCTGATGGACAAAGTCCGAAACGAGACAATTCTCAAAGAATGTGGTACAGGAGAGACACTAGTCGACATATGGGAAAGAAATCAGTTAAGATGGTTTGGACATCTTGAAAGAATGGAAGATGAACCTGAGGTCCGCCGCCGAAACAATGGTTAGAATCTGTGAATGAGAAACTAATTCGAAGAGACATAAGAAGCCATAGAAACACGAGAGCTTGCATGAAAAAATGCATGGACGTGAAGGAAGCTAGAGTAGTATGTCAGGATAGAAAAGTGTGGCGACAAATAGTGTATAAAAAGAATGTTAGTAGAGTAAATGACGCCTGAAACAAAGACCATGGATACTAATGGGCCCAAGTGGGGAACCATACATAGAGAGATTGATCCGCAACCTGGGTCGGAGCAGTGTTGCGGAACGAACGTGTCATTTAAATAAATAACACGATAATTCTAGATCAATCTAAAATATCTATACCTGACACCTATATACCTATCTACCTTATACCTATATACCCACCTACACACTACTATTTTCCATCCGAGCAAGTCACGCCTATCCCGAAAGGGAAATGGCTTAATGGTATAATAATAATAATTGTGACTTCGTAAGTAGAGAAATACGAGGAGTGAAAATAAAACGGTTAGGTAGCCTAACCTCTTTATCATAAGTTTCGTTAGTTTCCATCAAAGCCACATCGTCACATTGATAATTATGAGAACCTCTGAGCCACGTGGCGCCCACGTGACACCAACATGAATAAGTGTTTTCCCGCCTTCAATTATCAATAATTTTGTTCTTTTGAATGACTCGACAGAAAAAAATTTAGAACGCACCTTGTGTTCAGATTATAATTATGTATTAAAAAATTATTTTATCCAAAATTGCGAAACAACCCCATATAACTGTGACACAGATCCCTTCAGAAAAAAAGGTTCACGTTGTGACGGCTACCGAAAGCCATAGACTGAATCTCTAGTTCACTACACATCGGGCATTACGATTTCATTCAGCCTTTACAGTGCTTTTATAGGTGCTAACCACCACTTTTTTCGAAAATGCGTTTTTTACATTCTTGTGCACTCTTAATTTAGGTCGATATAACCCAATATTGAATATTACGAAATTGTATATATATTTATATATACATACATGTTGTGTATATATATATATATATATAAATATATATATATATATATATATATATATATATATATATGTAATCGATTTTTAAAGTCGGCTTATTGTCCCAACACGCATTACTGAAATGCCAGCGTTTTTCCGTCACCGTGTAAAATGAGGTTGTTGCATACATTCAAATTTTTTTTTTTCCCAGTAAAATTAAAGGAACACCAATAAAATAATGTAACTACAAAAGGAAAGTTTTTTTCAATTAAGTTTAAATATTTTTTTTAATGTTTGAAAAGTATACTTTTTGCATTTTTGTGGGAAGTAGTTTGCAGGAAGTACTTCATTCTGATTAAGGTGGTTGTCCGGTTGGTGACGGATATAATATGGCCGCTAGCAATTAAATGTGTAAGCAGTAAACATAACCTATTGTAAACGTGTTTTAGAAGTAAAAAAAGGCCCTAAAAGATTTTTAAAATGCCCAGAATTTCACTTAAACCCGGCTTTATAAAGTGTGACAGTGCGAAAAGTTTGAATGAAACTTGGTATCTTTACCGGTTCTCTCAACGGCTTCTGCCCATTTCTTTTTCACTTTTGTGCCCATAGGCAACCTTATAAATATTTGTTTTGGATTATTTTTGCGATTGCAGTTGCAATCAGGTACAAAATATTTTTTTTAAAAGCTGCCATTATTATACATAATTGTGAAATTTATATGTTGCCAATATACACTATGATTGACTAAAATTTGAGGTTATCTTTGGAAACATCTCATTCTCACGCACTTGACTGATATTATTCATGACTATCTTTATCTAAGTTTTATATTTCAAGCAAAAGTGTATTTTTTCAGTGAGATTTGGTTACGACTGGCTGCTGCTTTTCGATTACTTTAAGTAAACAAATATCTCTATTAGAAATTAGAAATTGAATTTTCGCAAGCTGTCTGCTAGATACTTCGTTATTCAATGTATCATTATGCTGATTGGTTACGCGCTATTTCGGAAGTGACGTTTCAAGGTCACAGAGTTTTTGAATAGAGATTTGGATACTTTTCTTAAAAAAATTTTATCTCGACGATGAAATATTCAAAAAAAATTTTAAATGCACTAAAATGTTCAGAATGTTATGCAGTATTTAAAATATATATATACCTACAGAATTTTCACGCTTCAAATGTTCGACTTTTGATTTTTTATGATTGACCCCCCCCCCCCTCTCCAATTTGTTCGTTTCCGGAAAAATAAATTCCATAATTTTTTTCCAAGACGGTCAACATTAATCCGTACCCCCGGGGGTTTTAAATTAACAAAGGGTTTAAAATGGGAAAAGATCGGTTTTCGAAAAAAATGCAAAAAGAAGTACTACTTGTTATTAACGTTTTGTAAATTAAAGTTTAGTCACCTCTTAAGGAATGTTCAAGGAATAATTACCAGCACTCAATAACGTTTAATTTTAACGTCCTAATCCCCTTCTATTGTGCCCGGAAACTGTCCCAAAAAAGGCAAAAAGCAGTCTTATGTAAAATCCATGCTAAAGACGGTATTTGTTTGGAACTTTTTCAACTTAAATTATTTTTATTCATATAATTGACAAGTTTTGAAGTACTTATTTACTACTTTTGAATTTTTTAAGCAATTATTATTTGTTTCAGCAATTTTTTGCCCGCCTTTAAATCGTGGAAAGTGATTGTTTTTGGGATAAATGGTACAGTTGATGAATTTCAAGAATAATATTTCGAACTGAACATATTTGGTAATTATTTGTTGCCTATGGCTTTCGGTAGGCTGACGGACAACTTTCCACGTAGCAACTTTGCACGTGCCCAACTGTGCACGTCGATGGCCGGATGGACAACTGTGCACATCCATCTGTGCACGTCCAAGACCACAGGAGCCCATCTGTGCACGTCGAAATTTAGACGTGCACAGTTGTCACTTGGACAACTCTGCACGTGCACAGATGGTACTTGGACAACTGTGCACGTCGAAATTTAGACGTGCACAGATGGACTCTTGTGCACTTTGTCGTGCACAGATGTCACTTTCCGAACTGTGCACGAGCACAGATGTCACTTGCCCAACTGTGCACGTGCACAGATGTCACTTGACCAACTGTGCACGTGCACAGATGTCACTTGCCCAACTGTGCACGTGCACAGATGTCACTTGCCCAACTGCGCGTGCACAGATGTCACTTGTCCAACTGTGCACGTGCACAGAAGTCACTTGCCCAACTGTGCACGTTTATGTCCTTAAGTAAGGGTTGTACTTAAGTAATTCAGAGAGTTTAAGGAATTCAACAAATTCAAGGAATTCAGAGAATTCAACCAATTTAACGAATTCAACAAATTTAACGAATTCAAGGAATTCAGAGAAAGCAAGGCATTTAGCAAACTGGAGGCATCCAGCGAATTGAAGGAACTCAACGAACTCAAGGAATTCAGAGAATTTAAAGAATTCAACAAATTCAACAAATTCACGGAATTCAGAGAATTAAACAAATTCAACGAATTCAAGGAATTTACAGAATTCTTCAAATTTAACGAATTCAAGGAATCCAGAGAATTCAAGGAATTCAGAGAGTTCAAGGATTCAGAGAAGTCAAAGAATTAGGGGGGTTGGACCAATATTATTTATGTGGCCAGTCACAGGGGTGCCTTCCCGCCCCCACGAGAACTTGGAAAAGGGGTAGGTGTTTCACCAACATTATTTCTGTGGCCAGTCACAGGTGTGCTTTCCCGCCCCCACTCGAAAATTCGGAACGACTAGCCCAGCTTATGAAAATTATTGCACTGATCATCCCGAATTTCGGGACGACGAGACACTGCGTTTTTCATTACCAATGTTTGCACTTGTGGAGGACTTCAAAGTCGACGTATCGAAAGTTGAGAGACATTTCTCCTGCTTTTTCACACATTTTCGGCCACAGGTAAGACAGAGAGTGGCAGAGGCAGCACGATTTTCCCTACTACGTTGCCCTCCTATCAAAAGGCCCTGCGTTAGGACGTACGTCAGTCCCTTCCAGTCTTGCGACCGAGGAAAACACACACTGTATGTAGTGCGAAGTAAATTTATCATCCAAACTATTTTGGGTCCTCTTACTCTATATGGCGACCCACGTCCGCCCCACAGAAATACGCCCTTATCCATTTTGAACCCACCGCGTGCTGACAAAATACAGCAAGCGACCTCTCACCCCATTTTCCTCCCATCACCTGCTAGTAAAGTAGAGCTAGTGTGTTGCCTCTCCCTTTTTCCACGCATCGCCTGCTAGTAAAATAAAGAAAGCGGCCTTACACTCCTTTTCCACCCACCACCTGCTGGTAAAACACAGCAAGCGCCCTCTCACCTTATTTTTCTCTCCACAACCTACCTGTAAAATAGAGCAAGCGACCTCCAACCTCATCCCACATTTTCAACACCATTTTTCACCTCCTTTACCCCCCCCCCCCCCATGTTTTAGCTATGACTTTCTACCGCAATTAGAAGGAGATATAAAATTATTTTGACAGAGTGGGGAGGCCCCTGAGCACTTGAAACTAAAGTATTCAATTTTAATTTTTGAAATTTATATCCTGAGTGAAAATTTAATTACGCATCTCTTTCACCTCATAAAAAACTTTGTGGCTTTTTTATTTTTCGAATTATTTACATTAACTCACAGCCCATCAAGTCGTCCAGGCAAGTCATCCAGTCAAGTCGTTCAGTCAATGTTTGCGCTATTTCATGCAAGTTTTGTTTGATAATGATCTCATATGTTTTAAGTAAGAGGGTTTATTTCATCCAAGTCGGTTATGGCCTAATTTACAGTAATACTTCAGTGTAAGTATAGCATCAATATTTTGGGAGCTTTTCTGTTCGCTCTTTTTGTTGTGTTTCTTTTTATAAAACGCTGCGATAGAAATATACTTAAATGAGATGATGACTTTCATACTATAAAAATAAAATTATTTATTTCGGAAGAAATCCGCAGTTCTATAGTCAGAAAATTGTAATTTACATTAACATTATAATTTCACACAAATAAGGTACATCGTTATAAGTATCTTATATAAATTAAATACATGGATACTTGTTTGACCATCTGTAATAATATTTTTTTTTATGTATGTGATCAGTTATTTTAGAAATTGTATTAGTTATTTGAGGTATGTTACCTGCGTAACATTGATAAAATTTTACATTCTTCGATTGAAAATCACGTCTCCAACTTATTTACATTTTATATTCAAACTAAATCCAAATTATTTTTATAATTAAATTTAAAAAAGAGTGATCTGTTCGAACTAGTTACTTAAGTGTTGAGCTTAACGTGCCTATTTATACATTTTTTGATTTCGAGTTATAGGAAGAATAATTTGCACAAACAAACAATTTCATGTAATATAAAAAACAAACTCATTGGATTTTTGATCATGCGCTATTTTTTTTCATAGTGCATAAAACGGTTTGTTTACGTAAATTTCTCTTCTTGTAACTCTTAATTGAAAAATATTTTATAATTGGTACGGGTGGTGGAAGCGGGAGGCTGAAGCAGGGTGGAGGATTCGCCAGAATAGGCCTGTAGTTTTTTCTATCTCCCCTTGATGGCGCTACTTCGTTAGTTTACTAACATATATTTTAAGATGGGACTGTACGCAGTGTGCTCACAGCCCGTCGAGATTTTTGTAAATAAAAACACAGTGCATATAAAAAGTATTGTTTATTAATAACAATAAGTAGTTTTCAATGTATTAATTGATATTTCGGTGTTAAGAATAATAATTATGTTACATCTCTTCGTACTCGTAGATTTCAAATTATTTTCCATTTTTTAATTGGAAAACTTCACTATATTTATGTAATAGAACTTCAATAGCTATTAGAATAATTTAATCGAACAACTTTTATCTTTTTTATATCACATAATATTTCTACGATCTGCTCTGATAATCGAAAGAGACTAAACTAAACTGATGTATTTTATTTTTGGCAGAGAAACAACCCACAAGCCTATATAAGTATATAAGTTCGTGTTTCTAGAAGTGGCACAATTGAAATATTTTTATCAGAGAAGAAGTACTATTTATTATAAACCATGATTTTCCATAGCGGTTTACCGGCCGGGCTCTAGTCTACGCGGAGTAAATTCCATGACACCGGCAAATTAAAACATCAACAGTTTGTTAACTACTATTCCAATTGAGCTAAAACTTTCCAGAAAACTTCCTTGAACCTTTCTGAATAACTTTCTTGCTGACAGTTTTCGCTTTGTAAAAAAATTATTAAGCTTTTTTTAAATAAAAATTTTGAACTTTTGCTAACGTCATCGGTCGCAAAATATGACAATGCATATTTCTGATAAGTTTCATTATGAAATATCAAAAACCTGCCATTTTGTGGCGAGTTGAAGTGAAAAAAATCAAAATATTTTGATCAAAGAAAAAAAAAAGTTTTCGTAAATAATTCGAAAAATAAAAAAGCTACAACTTTTTTCATGAGGAGAAAGAGATGCGAAATTAAATTCTCACTCAGGATATATATTTCAAAAATTAAAATTGAATACTTTAGTTTCAAGTGCTCAGGGGCCTCCCCACTCCAGCAAATTAATTCTATATCTCCTTCTTGCATCCGGCGCCTCAATTTCTTAACAGGCTACCAAAAGTTACTGCCCTGCAATATGGCCCCTTTTCCACCCCTGTCACCTTAAAGAGGCACGTATTAGCTTTATTCACAATATTTTTATAAGGTTACTGGAATGAATAATTGAACCTATTTCTAGTTATTTGCAATAAACTCTTTTATTTTGTGCAGCTGAATTGAATAATATTTCGGGAATTCAACAACGGTTTATACCTAAACTAAATATATATTCCAAAATGTCAGATAAATAAAATAATTAATGACCGTTGAAAAATAATTTCGAACGAGACATTGTCAAACAGTCGTATACATAACTTATATACTGGGTGTTTTTTTAACTTGTGACATCGAAATATCTAAAAAAATACGCATCCTATGAAAAAAATGTCCGTAGTAAACACTTTTTATTTTCGAGGGGGAAAAAGCAACTTTTACCTCCCCCCCCCCCCCCCCAGGAGGCAGGAGTGAGGGTATATTTGTAATTTCAAGTGGGAACCCTAATTTTGTACACAGATTCAGATTCTCCTTTATGAAATATTCAAGTTTTATTCGAAATTTTTGTTTCGATTCGCGACCCCCGGCCCCTGGAGGGGGGGGGGGGATTTGTTCAAAGTCGCTTGTCCCTCTTGAAAATAAAAAGTTTTTATCACGGATATTTTTTTCATAGGTTGCGTATTTTTTGAGATATTTCGATGTCTCAAGTTAAGAAAAACACCCAGTATAACTTTATAGTTTATACACATTACTATGTATAATTATATACACCCGTGTGGAAATTGCGAAATTTTTGCCCAATTACATGTTTGGCTACAACAGGTTTGATATCTTAAATCTAGTTTAAACCAGCTCTGTTTCATAATAGCTCTTGATTGCAGCGCCATGACCTTGGATATGCATCTGTTTTCAGTCGGGCTCCATCTTTAACCTCTTGAACACAAGTAAATGACAAGTAGGTTGGTTTGAGGTTATATTGGCGAGTGTTTTTGTAATTTCGTCTGTATCAATTATTAAAGTGTGATTCAAATAATCAAAAATACCGAAAGTGAAAAGCACTCGTCGCGTTCGGAGACATCGAGCATTTTTTTCTCATTTCGGATGGCGATGAATAATCCGGTTCAGGAGTACGATTTTTCTTGAAATGTTCAGCTACTTGCAATATTTCTTTTAAATGAACAATTTTTCCTTTATAAATTTTTTACTCATTTTTTTATTTCCAAAAACAATTTTTAATTTTAATGTGGTTGGGACTAGAAAAATTATTAAAGCCAAGTTGGGGCCAAGTCGGTCGGTAAGTTAGGCTCTGGCCGGGTTAGGCGTTTCATTTGTGGTTTGTTCCTGTCTAAATCCCCAATTTGGGGCCAAGTTTTTCCTATTTTGGGCCCAGCTGGCGCCGTGACAAATTTTCCACACGGGATCATATATATTTATACCCTTTCTACGTCCATCAACTCATTTTTTATTTATATTAATTTAAATATAGCAATATTAAAAAATTTGGAAACGAGCTTCTCGGTTCTTCGATCAGATCGATCGATTTAACGAGAAGTTCGTTTGAATGAGACGATATGAGATGACAGCTCGATTGTCATTGCGACTTACAAAAATATTTTCGGTCGTTTCTCGGATCGTTCTGCTCGAATGAATCACTAAACGCTTCGTACCCCGAGTTTTTTTGTGGTAATCGGAGGATGCCTCCTTTAGTTTAATAGTAAAAGGTGAGACTAATATTAAAAACAACATTGAGCGTGAACCTCAACGTTTTGTTCTTTTCTTTTCAGATATTTCTTCCAAAGTTCAAAGATTGTTTGTCAGATTACAATAATGATCTTTCTGCACTTATTCAACAACCTAAGTTATTACATATCCTATCAAAACCCTAATTTCTTGGGTACCTGAAATCTATACTCCAATCGTGATACTCATCCGGTACTGTAGCTTGACAAAATGTTTCTTTTGAACCGGACAGTTGTTAGACATCCTAATAAAAAGTCCGAGTCTCACTATCTGAAGTCTTGATGAAAATTGAAAGAAGACAAAATTTAATTTTGATTCTTAATTGTAAGCACTGCTTTGATCTCAGTTTCGATTAGCTTTCATGATGTTAAGATCTATGATGATCCTATGAGGCAGCATTATTTGTGTGCTATTTTTCATGAAACACTTGTACTAATTTGAGTGTACGAGTAAGAAGAGGACGAATACGAGGACGAGGTAGTAAGTAAGAGGAAGCATGGAGATTTGAAGAGGGTCGAGCTCTTCCATAGTTGGTGGCGGAGGGGAGTGGTTAGCATCGACGGAATAAATTGAGACGACTTCGCGTTCTGTTGCTTTTCCTCAATGTAAAACTCCTGAGCCTCTTTCTTCTGGGCTGATCTCGCTGCAGTTGCTCCCAAGAGAGTAAACACTGCTACGCCAATGACTGCACAAAGGGAATGCGGCTCGAACAGTGGCACTCAACTATTCGCATCAGTAACACACGCCTCTTAAAGTCAAAAATGATTATGTTGATATATCTCTCTATGGCATCACCTTTTTTCATTACATATCCATCTACATCCAACCTTTTCAGTTGTCGTAACTTGGTCCTTAGTTGATCTTTCTGAGAAAACTGCGATGTAGGTCTAATCCGGTTAGGATCACATTGAATCCCAAAGTATAACGTTGTGATCCGTTATATCGCTGGATCAAATCGCTGAACAATGGAGAAACAATTTGCAATTCACATAGCAAGGTGTACGTTTCATTGTAATTTTCAAATGTGTTTGTCAAGTTCTTCTCAGTTATGAAGTAACTGATTTTCCTTCCTCTCCACCTCTCGTCCCTTCTTCTGCACTGACTTCCTAGACTCTTCCCCCCTCTCCTCTGACATTTTTTTGATGAAATTTAGAATTCCTGTATAGGAAGCAGATTTTTCCCAGGATTTCCAGTATTTTTCTACGCATAGTAGTGATGGACTATGTATCAAATAAAAAACCTCAGGGTCGTACCTTTAATAGATTTTTTTACATAGTCGACCGGAGAGTCGGACATATACCTTCACGATGTTATAAAGGGTTTTCTAAGAAAACCTAAAAATCTAAAGAAAAATTTTATAGATGTTTTTATGGGGAAAATTTGACCTTCACGTATTCACATTTTTTGAAAACGTAGAGTTCAATAAGAAAAGAGGAAGGATCCAAAGTTGGACAAATCGGACCTTTTGTTTTCATAACTAATGATTATAATGTGAAAGCAAAATTTAAAAAATATAAAAATGTGCTTCGTTTTTAAGTTTGATTAAATCTGTCATTTACATTTCACAATTCACTGATCTCTATTTCTGCGACAGCAACATATTAGTGCCTAGTGGCGACGGTAGGCTGAGCTGAGTGCTGACTTAGTGCTGATCCTATGAAAGTTTTTACGTTCTGACTCGGCCCAACAGTGTTAATATCTGTAGTCTGCTCTTCTCGTGGCTTACTCTCCACTTCTCCTTTGTCCCCTTCCAACACTAGTTTGTTTTCTGATTCCTTTTTACTTCGTGGAATTGTACGCCCTCTGTTCCTCACATGATTTTTTTCATGGTTGTCCCATATTTTCTGCGTCTCCCCTCCTCTTCCTTGTCTCTCTCTCTTTCTCGCCATCTGTGGATTTACTCTCCTCCACTCTCCTCTCGCTCCCACTCTTCTCTGTGCCGCACCCTACTGCCCTCTCCGTTTCCACACCTTCGCTTAATAATACACACCAGCCAGCCAGCCACCCGTTACTACCGCGAACGGCACACACCAAGAGCACTGACACCAGTATGGCATACCACTTTATTGATCTTCTTTCCCCGCTTTTACGGGTAGAAACCCGAATTTTCCACCACTTAATGCAATCATCATACCAACGCATTGGCTAGGGTTGCTGCAATGTGCAGCAACACAGGTATTCTTGTCCTAAACTTTAAAATCAAGAACGGAACCCACTTTATCAACGATACTTTATCAACGATTGAAGGACATTTCGGTCAGCTATTTCACATTCGAGTTCGATGAGGTTTATTCAGGGCATTCAGGGTGACTACTGGGTCAAAATATCTCAAGTGTGCCACTTTTAAATCGATAGTACTATTTTCAATCAATTTATTTATATGTACTTGAAGTTACAAACGTTCATATGAACGAAATTGAAGATTTTTTTTCCGAATTTTTTTTTGGCCTTAATCATTGAGGAGGTCAAAAAATGATATTCTGTCAGAACGGTTTCTCGAATTTTCAATTTTTACGGGGTTGCCACCCTTACACATTACCCATTATTCAGACCTGCCTCATACAAGTTTGATTGTCGATATTTTAAAAAATAAAAACGTCAAAAATTCGATTTTTTTATCCCGCGAATTATAGGGTAGGTGAGAATGTTCGGCAAGACCCCTAAAAACTACCCCTATAGTATGCACGCATAAAAAGTTAAAAATGACAAGTTTGATCGTCGATATTTGAAAAAATAAAAACGTCAAAAATTCTATTTTTTTATACCGAGAATTATAGGGTAGGTGAGAATGTTCGGCAAGACCCCTAAAAACTACCCTTATGGCATGCAGCCCTAAAATGTAAAAAATAACAACTTTGATTGTCGATATTTGAAAAAATAAAAACGTCAAAAATTCTATTTTTTTATCCCGCGAATTATAGGGTAGGTGAGAATGTTCGGCAAGACCCCTAAAAACCACCCTTATGGTATGGACACATAAAACGTTATAAATGACAAGTTTGCCGAACATTCTCACCTACCCTATAATTCGCGGGATAAAGAAAGAAGATTTTTGACGTTTTTATATTTTTAAATATCGACAATCAAACTTATCATTTTTAACAATTTAGGGTTGCATACTATAAGGGTGGGTTTTAGAGGTCTTGCCGAACATTCTCAACTACCCTATAATTCGCGGGGTAACAAAATAGGATTTTTGACGTTTTTATTTTTTCAAATATCGACAATCAA
>CAKNXH010059932.1:89449-117004 GCA_932178445.1 Andricus quercusramuli | reverse complement strand
ACTACTACTACTACTACTACTACTACTACTACTACTACTACTACTACCACTACTACTAATTTGTACTGAGCATTTTTCCCTTCGAAGTCTAAATTATTCCTCTTTGTCCTTTGGACCTTGCGCCTGAGCTTTAGGCATTGGGTTCTCAGTTCTGCTATTTCTTGTGTCCACCAGTACACCGGGTCCCTGTTGGTTGGGTTGGCGCGTTTTGGCATGGAAGCGTTACAGCCATACTCTAACAGGCTCATCGTTTCCTTCACAAGTTCTTCAGCTGCTGGTTTGGATGAGACTGAGGGTGCGTGCTCCTCCAACAAACGACCACCCTTTTTAGTGATCGTATGTATGAGGGCAGCTGGATCTAGCTTCTTCGCATTCCATCCTTTTCCTCTTTTCCCCGTGATTTTAATGTTCCCTCTTTTTGCCAGGTTACCTATTTTAAATTGAATGTACTGGTGGTCACTCGCCGTATAATCTTCCAGAACTTTCCATTCTTGCACTCTCCCAGCCAATTGTGGGGTGGCTAGTGTGACATCAATTATCGTCTCACTATAGCCAATCCTACGAAAAGTTGTTGCGTTTCCATTGTTTAGCACTGTGAGGTCAAGGCCAGCTGCCATTTCAGCCAGTTCCTTACCCCGCGTGTCAGTCCTCTTCATACCCCATTCGGTGGACTTGGCATTGAAGTCTCCCGCCAGGATAACCTCACCGTCTAAATTTTGGACGAGATTCTCAATTTCGTCTATTTTCTTTCGGAAAACGGCTATTCCTTCATTAGGGGAGAGGTAACAGCTCACAAGTGTGCTGCCCCCGCTCTCAATCCAGACGTAGCCGTCTCCTTTTCCATGACTTTTTATCGGCATTTTTTCCGGGTCTCTTACCCAAATCGCAGCTCTGTTCGAGGTGTCAGCGAACCAATTTTTCAAATTTGGGTTGGCGTACTGTTCACTGATCGCCAAAACGTCAGCTTTTTTATCCGATGCCAAGCGAAAAAGCAAGTCCTGCGCTAGTTGGCATCGGCCAAGATTTCCTTGGATGAAGGTGGTCATTTTTTGTCTCTCTCACAAGCCCGCTCTGCTTCCCTGAAGCAAGCACACTTGGAGGAGCCAGGGAAATGATCCACAGGGGCTTCATCTGATCTATTTGTGCACAAAATGCACCTTGGGTTCTTTGTGCAATCAGCAGATTTGTGGTCGCCTTCGCCACATTTCCAACACAGATTTCTGCGATCGGCCTCCTTACAGCCGGATGCAATGTGACCATAGCCATGGCATTGGAAACAGCGCTCCACTTTTGCCTTGATGCGGACCCTGCAGTTCACCCAGCCTATTTTAATCCTCGAAGCAACGTCTAGCTTCTTGGCCGCTGTTTCGCTCAGTTCAGCGAAGGCTTTCAGGCTTCCTCTCCAGTCTTTCTTCATTATATTAATTTTTGGATTTTCCATCTAGCCGTCGCCAAAAAAGGTTTTGAGGGCTTTGTTGATATCCTCTTCTTCTGTGTCTATGTCGAGATCCAGAATCTCAACCCGGCTTTTCGGTATGAGTTGGCGGACCTCTCCCGCTCTATCAACCGCTTGCTGTAAAGCTTCGCCAAATCTTATACGGTTTTCCTCTGACGCATTTATTTCAAGCAAGACGCCGCCCTGCCTTGTTTTCCTCATGGCTTTGATAGTAACTGAGGAATCCTCTGGGTTTATTTTAGACTTTATGGTAAGGACTACTTCAGCGTAGTTTCGACCTTCCGCCGGTTTGATCAAGACCGCTTGACAAGCGGAAAAGCCCCTGGCCCTGACGGAATACCTGTAGAGGTTGTCAAGGTGCTTGCCAGGGACTGTCCTCACCTGCTGCTGAACATGTATAACTCATGCCTCCGGGTAGGGTTGTTCAGCCGCAGGTGGAAGATACAGAGACTGGTCCTCCTTGATAAAGGTAAGGGCCCCCCTGTAACACCAGCATCCTACAGGCCTCTGTGTATGCTGGATGTTGCCGGGAAAGTGTATGAGAAGATGCTCCGAGCCAGGTTAAGAAAGGCAATTGAACAGGCGGGAGGCCTAGCCGAAAACCAACATGGCTTTCGCGAGGGCAGATCGACCATCGGAGCGATCACCGAAATCCAACAAGTGGTGGTAAAAGCCTGGACGGGAAACCATAGATCCAGAAAGGTAGTTGATTTCATCACTTTTGATGTTAAAAATGCCTTCAACACCCTGAGATGGTCTGATGTGATGCATACCCTGGAAAATGTTTTCCGGATACCGCTATATTTAAATCGTGTTATCGCTGATTACTTGAGCGATAGGAACCTACAGTTCGAAACTACCGAAGGCCCAAAGCAGAAGAAAGTTACAGCAGGTGTGGCCCAGGGATCCGTACTTGGACCGGACCTGTGGAACGTCGTTTACAATGACGTGTTGAAAATAAAGCTGCCAGACGGATGTAAGCTCATCGGCTTCGCGGATGACCTAGCGGCAACTATCCTGGCGCGAAACGAGGAAGAAGCAAATTCAAAAGTGGCTCTGGTCTCCATGCTAGTTGAGAACTGGCTAAAGGATCACGGGCTAAAATTGGCTGCACAAAAAACAGAAATGGTGATTCTCTCCAGACAGAGATTTTTCCCGGTCAACTTCAGAGTGCAGATTGCGGGTCATAACATCGAGGCCACAAACGCTCTGAAGTATCTTGGGGTGATGGTAGACAAAAAACTTACCTTCTGGACGCAACTGTGTAAGGCGGCGGATAAAGCAGATACGCTGGTGGCTATGCTTTCCAGACTGATGCCAAATGTCACTGGACCACGCAGCAGTAAAAGGCGAACTCTAATGGCAGTTGCTCACTCTATTATGCTCTACGGAGCGGAAGTTTGGGCTGACGCCCTTCAAACGGAGAAATATAGGAAGAAACTAGCGTCAGTACAGAGAAAAGGTGCCCTAAGAGTGGGATGTGCATATCGCACAGTATCCGAAGCGGCAATTCTAGCTATTACAGGAATAATTCCGATCGACCTGCTGGCAAACGAGAGGAAAAAAATATATGAGGCGAAACAACGAGGAGAAGGCAGAGAGGCCGAAAAAAGCGTGAGAGACATCACGCTAATTGCCTGGGAGGAAAGGTGGAAGCAGCAGGAGAAGGGCAGGTGGACAGCTATGTTCATTAAGGACCTCAAGCTATGGACTACTAGAGACCATGGCGAGCTGTCTTTCCACTTAACCCAAATGTTAACTGGCCATGGGCATTTCAATGCTTACCTACACAATTTGGGGAAAAAACAGAGCCCAAACTGCGACTACTGTCCGGAAGAAGTAGACAACGCAAAACACACTTTTTTTGAGTGTAACAGATGGGCAATTCGGAGAACTTATCTTGAAAACGAATTAGGAGAGCCTTTGACCCCCGAAAATATCGGAAAAGCGCTATTGGCGAGCAAAGTAAAGTGGGAAGCTGTATCTAGATACACTGAGGAGATTCTACGTGAGAAGAAGAAGGAAGAACAACACCATACTCCAGCTGCACCTGTGTAAAAACCCCGCATATGGTGTCGAAGGCCGACGGCCCGTAGTGCTACTTACGTAGCACGGATGAGGTTGACGCGAAAAAACACCAAAGCTGGGAAGAAAATAGGCATTTTGTAAACAAAAGACGACAAAAGAACAATGCACGCAGCCTACCCCAACCATGATGTCGAAAGCCGACGAGCCCGTTGCGTGACATCCTCACGCTACTGAGGACGATGCGTACATCATGGCTGGGTGCTGAAAGACTGTGAAACAGAGAAGAAGACCAGGTTCAAAAATGTCAAAGTGAAAATATCGCGCCCAACCAGGATGCAGAAGGCCGACGAGCCCGGGTTGTGGTACCACCACACCACTGAGGACGATGCGTGCATCTTGGTTGGGTGCGGAGAGTTGAAATGCCAAGCTGGCTGAAAACGATGGAAGTCGAAGCACGACTTAGTGGCCTTAACCCCATGTTCCTGAAGTAATGCGAAAGCGGATCCCGGGAACATGGGTTGGCGGGAAAGGAGTTAAGGTTTAGTGGGTAGGTGCCGTTTGGTAAGTCCCACACTCACCTCCGTTCCTTGTGGACTGCGCGCCCATGTGTGCGTCTCACGTGTATATATTTGAAGTATATATACGTGAGATGCATATATTGGGCTCGCGGTCCACAAAGTTCGGATGTGGTTAGTGCATGAGCATTCGCCGTTTTTACTTCTTTAAAAAAAAAAAAAAAAAAAAAAAAACTACTACTACTACTACTACTACAATTGAAGCTCTGAATGCAAAAAGGAGATATAGATTTATTGTGTTGGAGTGGGGAGGTCCCTGAGCACTTAAGAATAAAGTTTCGTATTTTAATTTTTAAATCACATATCCACATCGTAAATTGTCGTAAGTTGTAGCTTTTTTTGTTTGTGAATTATTTACAAAAAACTTTTTTTTTCTTTGATTAAAATATTTCGCCTTTTTTTACTGCAACTCGCGACGAAGTCGGCAGTTTTTAATCTTTTGAAGTAAAATTAATGAAAAGTATACATTGGCATTTTCTGCGATCAATGGCGTTAGCAAAAGTTAAAAATGTTTATTTGAAAAAAAGTTAATAATTTTTTTACGAGGCGTTGCACAATTCGTGCACAAACAACTTGGATCGTTTCGGGAGTCAAGCGAATTTTGAGCAAGCAAAAACTGTCAGTGAGAAAATTGGTCAGGAAGGCACTATACGTTAGGTGGAACTCCGTCGCAGAGGCCAGTTAGATACAGATAATTTTTATTTAAAATACGAAAAATCAGGACTTATTCTAAGTTGAATAAAATGGTTATTAATAATTGAGAATCATTGGTGTTAAATTTTTTGTAGTATTAAAATAAAAGTATGTAATAAATGATCTCAAGAAGACAAATAAAAAAAAATTAAATTGGAAATACTATATTTAGCGCAGATTTTAATTCGTAAATATTCATTATTTCAATAAACACATAAAATACAAGATTTTTAAGTTAGACTCAAAAAATAATTTTATGTAAATTTACTGGCGAATTTAACCAGACTTTCTTCAGTTCAAGCTTATGATTATCACTTTAAAACAGTAGTAGATTTGTTCTCCTAATGATCTATAATTTTTTTCAAGTAAAAACCGTCACTACATTTATATTATGAAATTTTTTACAGCTTTCATAATACGCATAACATAAAAAAAAAGATATCTTCTAATATTCCAAAGATTATTTTTAATTTAAAAAAAATCCGAAAGTGTATGCAGGTATGTTTACAAATAGAAGTGAGACAGAGGACACGTGGGATATAAGAAAGGAAACGTGTACAGATTATTTATTTTTAAGAATTTCATGAAGCTCATGTCTCTAGAAGTGGCAACCTTTGAATATTTTAATCTGGAAAAAAAAATAATTATTATAAAACATGATGATGAACTCTTACGTAATCTAAGGCAGAGTTTACTTCACTCTGTGACAACAACGACTTGCCCGGCATGGCGCAGCCTACGCAGGGGATAATCGATCGCACCAGAAAATTAAAACATTAACAGTTTGTTAATTACTATTTCAATAGAGCTAAAAATTTCCAGAAAACTTCTTTAAACCTTCCTGACCAACTTTCCCACTGACAGTTTTTGCTTGCTTGAAACTCGCTCGACTCCCGAAAGGATCAAAGTTGTTTGTGCACGAATTGTGCAACGCCTCGGCAAAAAATTATTAACTTTGTTTGAAATAAACATTTTCAACTTTTGCTCACGTCATCGATCGCAGAAGATGCCAATGTATACTTCCCACGAATTTTACTTTAAGGCCATGTGACGAGTGGGTCACGTGACCGGATTCCTACCTTACCGACACTTTTTTCATTTGTCAACTTATTTTCACACGAATAGCCACATCGAGTTGAAAATTTGAGATAATAAATAAGAAGCACTGAGAAAGGCGGCTCTGGTCCTAAATTGTAATAATCATGAAAGAAGTTTTTTTTTGTAACAAATTTTTTCTTGCTTTTTTCATGATTATTACAATTTAGGACCAGAGCCGCCTTTCTTAGTGCTTCTTATTCATTATCCCAAATTTTCAACTCGATGTGGCTATTCGTCTGAAAAAAAGTTGACAAATAAAAAAAGTGCCGGTAAGGTAGGAATCTGGTCACGTGAAACACTCATCACATGGCCTTAAAAGATTAAAAAGTTCAGACTTCGTCGCTACTTGAAGTAAAAAAGTGCAAAATATTTTATTCAGATAAAAAAAAAACAGCTTTTTTGTAAATCATTAAATACTAAAAAAGCTACAACTTCATCCTTTTATGTGCGTCTATATTTTTTATCCTTTAAGGAATCTAACTTTTTTTCATATTTTTTTTTATATCATTATTATTTCTGAAGAGACCGCACCTTAAAACCCAAAGATTTGAATCAAACGTTGGAAAACGATAGTCCTATTAAATGGCAATTTATGGAGTAAAAATTTTGTCATTTGGTCAAATATTTACTGAGGGGAGGGGGTGCAATTTCTGACCTTTTTGCGGGTACCATAGACTTCAACGATTTGCCATTATAGACTTTTTCGAAATAATAAATATTTAACCTTAAAAAATAAATGTCAAAAATTAATTAATTTTTTTTCGAATTTTGATAATTTTGAATGAATATCCGACTGCATCCGAACGCCGCCGAGTCGGACTTCTTCAGAAGAGTCCCGCTGGCAAGAATTTTTGGAAATCTCGGCACTACCGACAATCTCGTCGAAATCTTGAATTTCTATACGAATGCGATAGATTGCAGCATTCATAGATTTAAGATTTCTAGATTTCTCAGTGAGTAGCCCCTCCGTTTTATTTTTGGTTTGAAAGAAAGCTGAGGTTTGTTTTCTTTAAGAACTTTGAGGTGAAAAACTGAATTTTTTATGAAGATACAGTGGTTGCTGTGGTACATATTCATTATAGTTCATTAAAATCTTTTTTGTAAATTGTCTCTTACTTATATTTGGGCAGAGAGTCTTTTGCCTGGATATATGATGGTTGCTGAGACCAGTGGCAAGCGTTAAAGTCCATGAAATCACTGCACAACTCCAATATTTTGAATAAATTCATTGAGTTAATAGTTCCTAAAGTTAAAACTTGCACGTATAATGGACTGCCGTTTAAGAGATAAAAAAATAATTGAACGTAAATTAATGTAATATTAATGCCTAAATCTGAGAGTGCTGTGTGATGAAAATTCTCAATTGTAATTCCTCTGTTTTTCCTATAGTTTTCATTCCCTGAATTGCTTTTGATTGATGCAACAATAGCGTCTCTTTCTTCACCTGCTGCTGCTCCCCGATCAGAAAAGAACTTGTGGCGTCGCTTTTTTGCTTTTTCTGAAAGTAACGCACTAGCCGCGTTAGCTGTCTTGAGGAAAGTCCAGAAAATCTTTGGTGCGTAAGTGATGAGCTGATTGCTTTGGCGCTCTTTGATGAAGCGTTGACAGACGAACAGAGAGACACTCTTGTGGCATCAATCAAAAGCAATTCAGGGAATGAAAACTATAGGAAAAAAGAGAGAAATTTCAATTGAGGATTTTAGTCGCATAGCACTCTCAGATTTAGGTATGAGTATTGCATTGATTACATTTAATTATTTTTTTATCTCTTAAACGGCAGTTCATTATATGTGCAAGTTTTGACTTTATGAACTGTTAACTCAATGAATTTCTTCAAAATATTGGATTTAAGCAGTGATTTCATAGACTTCAGCGCTTGCCACTGGTCTCAGAAACCATCATACATCCAGGAAAAAGCTGCCGATGATTTATCAATTGTTAACGACCACTCGGAGCGATCTATCAAGCTAATGCGAGATTTTAACATAGACCTCACAAAAAAGGAGGATACTTTTTAAGACATGATGCTAAGCGTTTCAGAGCATAGAAAGACTCTGCCCAACTATAAGAAAGAGACAATTTACAACAAATATTTTAATGAATATTGTTGCATGTCTATGAATATGTACCACAAAAACCACTGTATCTTTATGAAAAATTGTTCACAACCTGCCTGAAATCATGAAGTCCGTCCATTCTTGTAGATGCCCATCCCGAGGCGATAGGAAGGACCACGCACGCGGCTGCTCGAGCTGCACCGAGCGGCCCAGTGATATAGCGGCGCGCGAGAATCGCATGCTTCATATCTAGAAAACTGCTACAGATATGTCAAAACAGACAAAATTTTCGCCCAAAACGGGCCGTAAAATGACCCCTTTACCCCTACGGCGATTTTGTCTGGTCGAAAAAACAGACTTTTAAAATTATTGCACTTAGGCCCCTTGCGTCACCCATAAAAATCAATCAATCGCTATCAACGTAAAATATGATTGATTTCACGCCAAATCGATACTTTTTCGGCAATAAAGTTTTTAATATTCGCATTTTTCATAAATAAGACCTGGGCTAGCGCGCGTCTGTAGGATCTCGCGCTACGTGCTCGGTCTTTGTTCTTTCCCCACATTTTTGCACAAACCTTTTAAAATTAGAGGTTAAATTATTGACAATTGTATTGTGGAGATTTCTGTTTTAGGTGAAACATTTTGCTGTAAAATATTTTATTATACTTTGTGTCCTTGTTCCATAATTTAAAATTTTTTACTTTTGATATCATTTTTCAAGATTAAAATGAAAACTACACTGTAAAAAATTTCTGTTGGAACTTTGCATTAAACTTATTGGAAGATCATTTCCGAGACGTAAGGTAACTTTCCATTACATGATATTGCAGTTTTCAAATGCTAATATTTAGGACTACCATACCATTCATTCATAATGGGAATTTTCCTTTAATTTAATTTATTTTCGGCATTTTTGTAATTTTGCAAAATTGGTTTGTAGATTCATTGTCTTAATACTGGCGCGGGCGTTTTCATAGAAGTGTCTTAAAATATTGATGAACTTAGTACTTATACCTTTCTCATATAACTTTCTCCACAATATCTCATGAGAAACCAACGTAAAAGCGCGTTTAAAATCCACAAACAGTGCATATACCGCTCTTCTAGGATGCCTTAATTGAATTTGTAATAGAGAGGACAAAGTCAACAGGTTTTCTATACAATCCTGATTGAAGCTCGGGCATAACATTGTATTCGTCTATCCATGCTGTAAGCCTATCTGCCAAAATCTGCGTAAAGATTTTTGCGATACAATTTACAAGAGTGATTGGTCTATAATTATGCGGGCTGCCCGAGTCTCCCTTTTTGTGAAGCATTTTGATTGACAGGACTCCCCACTCTTTTGGAACCATTTCTGTTTCCATGATTTTATTAAAAAGATTTTCGAGGTAGACTATCAAATTTTCTGGAAGTCTTTTTGTAGAAACTATAGTTAATTTGATCAAAACCGGCGGCCTTAGAGTCCTTGCATTTCTTTAGGCTCTCCATTATTTCCTCGGTTGATATATCACCGTCCAAACTGGGGTGCGTGATACGTTTAAAAACATCTTTTTTGCAACACTGTACGGGAAGTTCTCAGTATATGCACCAAAAAATGAGCAGAAAATGGCCGATTCTTGATGAAATCAATGTGTGCGGGAATCATAACATCCCCGCACAAAATTTCATGCGGGAATGTTGACCATCAAGCATACTTTGAAGGAAAAATGAAGGAGAAAAAAATTTTTTTTCAATTTTCGAAAAAAATTTGAAAAAAAGATTTTGAAAAAAAAGTGCTCTGGAACAAAATTTTGTGCAAAAAAATTGTTGAAAAAAATTTTGTGAACAAGAATGTTAGAAAAAAATTTTGTGAAAAAAAATGTTGGAAAAAAAATTTTGAAAAAAAATATTTTGTGAAAAAAAAAATTTTGAAAAAAAAAATTTTGTGAAAAAAAAATTTTGTCAAGAAAAAATGTTGAAAAAAATGTATGGCATTTATGCTCTTTTGCCCGGGGGGGGGGGGGGGGCTACGAAACCCTGAATACAAAACTTCAATCATTAAAACACTGAGCGCTGCTGTTGCTACGTTGCCCCCGAATTGTCGCGATGCGGAAAGTTGCTTATCTGCAAAGTGCGCATGCGCGTACATTCCGCTGATGTGGAAAGTAAAGAAGAGTCGAACTGCGCATGCGCCAATAGTATTCCCGCATTGTTATTCGGAATGAGTCACTTCGCGTATAATTTAGCTACACGGAACGGAGTACTTTCCAGGTGGGTGTTGCAAAAAATATATTTTTCAAACTTTGTTATCAATATTTATCACATAGCATTCGTAAAAGGTTGATAAATCCTTTTCTGACTGTCACATGCAAAGTGAGGTTAGGTTTACTATGGTTCACCATATATCCCATTGTATGTATAATTTTCACTAAAAGTATAAATTACCTTCGTATGTAAGCACTTAACACATTCAAGGATTATTTACCCTTATATATTTAATTATAAGCAACCGTACACTGAGCAATGTATTTTTTTTGTCTCGTTGACAGAGGCAAAGATATTATAAGCCTAGATGCGGCACGGGGCGTCAGAGTGGGGGAACAATATATATAGGACATCACATTTTCTGCCATATCGAGGTGCTGCCCTCACCGTACTACCAAGTCGGGCGCTGGTTTTCTCATTCTTCCTCAAATATGACGGTAAAGTAGTTGAAAGATTTTTTAGGGTTAGAAATTTTGACAAGTATCGCTACCTGAACAACGCACCCAGCACTCAGCATTTAAGCTCCAACAGGGCATTTATAGAGTATTGAAGAGAATTTGAAGCTTTTATTGTTTAAACAAATATATATCATACTTAATACATATATTTTTACAAAAACATTCTAGAATGAAATAAACATAATTTTTTTAAACTACAGTTATTACAGGTCACGTAATTCCAGAAAGTCAGGGAATGTCAGGGAAAACCTGACAGATTTAGGGAATTTTCAATAAATTAAAGTTGAAATTAATTTTATTATTATTGTTAAAAATCGCAAATATTTGATTGAAGATTAATCTGTTTCGGCCGGGGACAACGTTTTTCGTTGAAAATCAATCTTTTTTTGGTGGAAAATTCAACTACTTAATTAGAAGTGGAACTACTTTCTTAAAAATTCATTTATTTGGTTGATGTTTCTTCATTTTAGTTGAAAACCTCCTTTTGTTCAAAATTTAATTCTTTTTGCTAACAATAATGTTTTCTAGATGAGAATTAATTTTTATAACTGATATTGAAAACTCGAATTTTGTAGGAGAATATTTAATCTTCTTGGTAATTAGTTTATCCTTTTGGTTGGAAATTACTTTAAAAATTCAAATATTCGGTTGAAAATTCATGTACTTTGTTAAAAATTCATCTTATTGGTTGAAATTTTGAAGGTTGATCTTTCTGGTTGAAAATTAGATTTTTCTTATTTATAATTCATTTTTTAAACTAGAAATATAACTTCCATTTTTTGTCGAAAATTTATCTTTTCCGATAATTTATCTTTTCCGATAGAAATGTCATCTTCTTGGTTGAAAATTATACTATTTCGTTAAAAAATTACTTTAATTTTATTGAAAATTAATTTATTTTACTGAAAATCTAACCATTCTATTTTTAGTGGAAAATTTATCTATTTTCGGTGAAAATTTACCTATTTGTTGACAATCAATTTTTTGTAAAAGAGTACTGTCATTAGTTGAAATTTCATCTTTTTGGTTGAAAATTATATTTTTTTACTTTAAGATTCATCACTTTAGTTGAAAATTCATTTTAACTATTACATTTTTTTATTGTTGAAAATTTACTTTTTTTGTTAAGAATTAATTTCTTTTATTGAAAAAAACTGTTCATTTGAAAATTCGTTTTTTTGTTGATAGAAAATTCATCTTTTTTTGTTGTTGAAAATTCATAATTGTGATTAAAAAATAATTTCTTTGGTTGAAAGTTCGTTTCTTTTTAGTTGAAAATTTTTTTTAACTGAAAATATAACTATTCCATTTTCGATAAAAAATTTATATTTTTACGTATATTTGGTTTGTAAATTCATCTTTTATAGTTTAATATTGAATTATTTTGTTGAGAATTCTTTTTTTTTTGTTAAAAATTATACTATTTCATTGAAAATTAGTTTTTTTACTGAAAATTTAACTATTCTATTTTGAGTTGAAAATTTATCCGTTTTCGGTGAAAATTTAACAACTTGTTGAAAATCCATATTTTTTGGTAAAAGAGTACTCTCATTAGTTGAAATTTCATCGTTTTAATTAAAAATCAATTTCTTTGGTTGAAAATTTAACTGTTTTGTTGAAAATTCCTTTGTTTTTTTATTGCAAATTTATTTTACTAATTGAAAATTATCTTGCTTTATTTTTTGTAGAAAATTTATCTTTTTAGTTAAAATTAATGTATTTGGTTAAAAATTATTATTTTTTTAGTTGGAGATTCATCATTTTGTTTGAAAATTAACTTTAGCTATTCCATTTTTTGTGGAAAATGTACGTTTTTTGATAAATAAATCATCTTTTTCGTTAAAAAATTATCTGTTGTATAGAAAATTGAACTGTTCTGCTTTTTGTCATGAATTCATTTTTTTGTTGATAGAAAATTCATCTTTTTGATGGAAAAATCCACTATTTGATAAACATTTCATATTATTAGTTGAAAATTCATCATTGTGATTGAAAATTAATAACTTTGGTTGAGAATTTGTTTCTTTTTAGTTCAACATTATCTTTTTTAACTGAAGATATAACTATTCCATTTTTGGTTAAAAATTTATATTCATAGTTGAAAATTAATCAATTCTGCAGAAAACTCGTTTTTCTTTAATTTACTTTTCTAACTGCAAATTGAAATATTTATTATATTTTTGGTATGTAAATTTATCTTTTCTAGTTTAATATTGAATTATTTTGTTGAGAATCCATTTTTTTTAAATTGATTGTCTTAACTGAAAATTTAATTCTTCTGTTTTTGGTTAAAAAATTTTTTTTTTTTCGTTATGAAAAATAATATTTTTTGTTGGAAATTCGATTTTTTTTTTGTTGAACACTTATTTTCCTGACATTTTAACTGTTCTAATCTTTGTTAAAAAAATTCACTTTAACTAATACATTTTTTTTAGACAATTTACTTTTTTATAAAAATGTGATCTTTTCCTTAAAAAGTTATTGGCTTATTAGAAAATTTAGCTATTCTATTTTTTGTTAAGAATTAATTTCTTCCATTGAAAAAAAAATATTTGAAAATTCGTTTTTTTTTGTTGATAGAAAATTCATCTTTTGGATTGAAAAATCCACTATTTGAACAAAATTTCATATTTTTGGTTGAAAATTCATCATAGTGATTCAAAAATAATTTCTTTGGTTGAAAATTCGTTTGTTTTTAGTTCAAAATTAATTGTTTGAACTGAAGAAATAACTATTGTATTTTCGATTGAAAATTTATATTTTTCGTTGAAAATTAATCATTTTTGCTGAAAACTCGTTTTTTTTTCAAATTTACTTTTCGAACTGCAAATTGAAATATTATATTTATGATTTGTAAATTTAGCTCTTTTAGTTTAAAATTGAATTATTTTATTCAACAATAATTTTTTGGTATGAAAAAAATACATTTTTGTTGAAAATTCGTTTTTTTTTTTTTGGTTGCACTTTTATTTTTCTGACATTTTGACTATTCTTATATTGGTTGAAAATTGATTTTTTTTTTAGATGAAAATTCATAAACTTTGTTGAAAATGAGTTTTGTTTGGTAGAAAATTAATCTTTTGGGTTCAAAATTCATAATTTCAGTTGAAAATTAATTTCTTCGGTTGAAAATTTACTTTTTGACTGGAAAACACAACTAAAAACTGTTTTAAATATATTTAAAAAAAATTTATTTTGCATTAATATTATTAATCTTCTCGGTGTATAGTTGGTTTAATACACTGAGAAACCCTTGTTTGTATTTCTTGTTAAAAATCACACTAGATTTCACTATCTGAACTTTGCAATGAGAGGCAAAAAGCAAATTTTAATAATATTTACTAACCTCAATAGTAACTCGTAGCTACTTAAAGAATTATAAAATATATTGGAATAAAAGTTAAAACAATTGCATTTATTGTAAAAGACATTTGAAATATTTATTAACCTCTGTAGTAAAACTGCAAGTCTGCACTATTTACTAATTTTGGTAGGAGAAAATAGTAAATTTGTTGGATTAATATCTGTAGAAGATAACATTATTTACAAAGTGCTGTAGTAAAATGATGCGCAGGGACCGTGCGCACCGAATTACTAACTGGTTAGCAAAATCTGCTACAGTGGGAATAGTAAAAAAAATAAAGACGTGTTGCTAATTTTCACACAAGCCTACCTACACACATGTTCTACATTTAACGCATAATTCACATTTATTTAAATTAAGAATTGACAACATTAGAAATTACATATATGTATATATTCTTAAAAGATAGTATTTTATATTATAAAGCTGAAACAGAAAAATCGGGTTAGAAGAAAACGAAGGCTGGCGGGAATCGAACACGCGTCTCCGGGACAGCAGTCGGGCGATGATCCATCTACCTATAAGACGTTGTGGGACTCAGAATGAAAACTTCCATATGACCTAAATGATAGAAAGTTTATTGGTTCTAATTCATTTAATCCTTAATTGATTAATATTCATGATATTTTTATAATTTTAAACAACAAAATTTTTAACGTAATTAAAATAAGTAAATATTTTTTTTTTAAATTATGTTTTTTTGCGGATTTTGCATTGAAACATAAATTAGATGTCATTTTCGCAACCTAAAAATATGATCGGCGATCGACAAACGTCAGATGCACTCGGCCGCGCTCGGTCCAAGGCTCGATACTTTCTGCTAAATCAGTTAGTAATATTTAGTATATTATGTTATTTAAAATACTTATTACTTTTATTTTTTTTTGTACAATTTATTAATTTCTCTACTAATTTTTCCTACATCGGATTTTACTACAGAGAATAGTAAGGATTGCTATTACCAAATAGGAAATCTTCTTATAAAAATAGTATAACTTATTATTTATGTATTAAAATGTCAAAATTTAAGCATTTTGCCCCCATTTGCTATCCGTTTTAGTAATTTTTCTAACCTAAAGTTTCTCAGTGTACCTATTGGGATATTGTAGTAACCCTTAATAAAAGGCACTGTTTAATGCGAATAATATGTTTTCTATTACTTTGACTTCTTTTATCATTTAAATTTAGCACCCCTTCCAATTTGAAGCCATACATTTTCACGCGAAATTTAAATAATGTAATTATTATTAATAAAAGTATAAAATACGATTTTTAAAATCCTAATTCAAAATGCTCATAAAATCCTCAAAGCGCATAAAGGTCGAGCATATTCTCGAGCATATTCTCATGCTCGTGAGAATTTCTCCGAGCTCTTAAACTTTTTAGAACACTACGTACCAACGCACTTCCCAACAAAAATATATAATATCTTTGCTTCCCAATATAATGAAAATAGTGCGATGTCTACAGGCACACCGAAAATACTTATTTGAAATAAATAGTCAAAAATTAATAACAACAGAAGCACTGAAATAATGGTAATAAATAAACTGAATTTCGAGAGAAATACTCTCGAAAAGGTAATTATGTTTATATTTGTTGAATATTATTATAATTTCTAATACGTTCATGTTTCTATAAATGATAGATATGATTTTTCAAATTATAATTTTTTGTACTTTGAACTTTAATGTTTGTTACTTGGCTGAACCGAAATTTAAGTGCATCTAAGAATATATAGAATTTTTGCAAATCTGAAGCTTGAGACAGGTTTTTTTTGGAGAGATAAATCAAGGCTGAGAAATTTTCCTCTGATGAATATAATAATTGAAAAAAATATATATTTGTGGATAAAAAATTTTGATTGAAAATGTACATAGTATTTTTTTAGAATTACAACAAATTTTCTCCACAATCGAATTGTTAATTAAAAAAAAACTAAAATGGAATTTCCAGATAAATCAGGGCTGCCAATTTTATAAAAGCAATGCAAATTAAAAATAACTAAAAGAATAACAGAGAACAAGTAACTATTGAGACTCTACTGATAAAATAACTGTTTTTTTCTTCAAATTTATACTAAATA
Organism: Andricus quercusramuli; assembly: GCA_932178445.1. NCBI lineage: Eukaryota > Metazoa > Arthropoda > Insecta > Hymenoptera > Cynipidae > Andricus > Andricus quercusramuli. The sequence goes on along the minus strand of CAKNXH010059932.1, from coordinate 100,942 downwards.
AAATTACAGTATTACAAAGAAAAATAACAACGTTTTACTTTAAAGAATTCAAGTTGTTCAAGAATTGAAATTAATAACAAGAAGGAAAAGATGGAAGGGTTTTCAAATTATTAATTATTATTCTAAATCTTATGATATACACGGGTTGCTGTGGTATACATTTTGAAATTTGTATCCTTTTCCCAAAGAAAACCATTTTTACAATATATTCTTTTCATCAACTTCAACTCAAAATAGCAACAAGAACAACATTGCAGATACCAAAAGTAATTTTCCACAAGTGGACATTTATAAAACTCATAGATAAGTGATTCACGAATTATTTTATTTTAAACATACAGTAAAAAGATGAACGTTTTTAAAACTTTTCAATAATTTCTGGATATTTATTGTTTACACCTTCAATTTAAAAATGTAAGATAAAATATTTGTAAAGTTGCATTCATTTTAACTGACCAACATGTGGGCCTAGAGGCGTGGACCATTCCATCATTCGATTAAAATTAAAAAATGAATATTTTAATTTTCAAATTATCGGTTTCACAAATAAAAATTCGGAGCCTATGGATTTAGGCGACTAAAAATATGAGCAAATAGCGCTGAAAAAGTCACAAATTACGTGCTTAAAAACATTTCTACATAAGTCCGGAAATTCTTAGCCAGCTTTCTGGGACTGACGTGCTACCTGCGATGAAGTAGTGAATAGATGTATAGTCAGAACTTTTCTGGTCATTTGACTTTTCCTGAATTTTTCAAGTCAGATTTTGGAACTAGTAAAAACTTCTGTCAGAATAATTTTGATTGTGCTTATTTTCAAAAATATATTAAAGCACTTATATTAATAATAATCCTATTATGAACAAATTCGCATTATCCGATTATTGTTACTGGTGCTCAGTTTACTGATACTCAACTCTTAATGAGTAAATCAAATGAATAAATTAAACTTATTGAACTAAAATTAGTCATTTAAATTTATGATTGAAAATATATTTTGTTTGGGGGCAAGATACATACAATTTTATCAAATATTATATAAAAAATCAAATCTAATAAAAAATAATTCTATCATACAATTTTATTTTATTTTATTCATAATTAATACCACAAGCATGAAAATTTAAGAACTATTGTACTCTAAATCGCTAATTTCACACGCGAGAACTCTACACAATCATATTTATTAAACAAATTAATTATCTTCAATTTTAACTCAATATGGTTATAAACTCTACACCATAAAATTCTACACAAAATAATACTTTAAATTTTGCAAATTTAAATAAACTTTCCAAACGAAAAGAGTTCCACATAAAATATTTTTATAAACAATTCCTCAAAAATTTCAACTATTTTTTGCACAAAATTTACCATGTGTGATTTAATCGTGTTAAGTTCACATTTAAAACATTACATTTGTTTAATAAATATGATTGTGTATAGAGTTTTCGCAATTAAAATTAGCGATGTAGAATTTTCAAATATAAAGTTTCATTTGGTAAAATTGATACCGCCTCTTCTTCAAATAACAACCCGGTAAGAAGGCTTGAATAGAATAGGATTGAAAAATGCAATTTCTGTGAATACTTGATTTTCCCTTTGTTCTCTTATATCAGAAACAGTATTAGAAAGAAGCAACTGCTATTCCTGTCTATACACTTTGAAAAATATAATTTTCGATCGAATTTACATACAATTTATTCACAATTAGTAAATTTTTTACTATGGCTATGCATGTAGAATTATTAAAGTCATATTAAAATTTATTTCATCTACATTGAATTCAAATTTTCAATTTATTTAAGATAATAATTTTTTTTGAACACATTAATTATTTTGGAATTTAGGCATCACAGAATCTATTATACTCAATTCAGTTCATGATAATGAAATTGAGGATAATACATTACATGTAAATCCAATGTAAATTTCTTGAATTCAAATCACTTGATGTCTCCGAATTGAAAACTTGAATTAATTTAAATAGACCCTTCCGAACTTATATTCCAAAGTTAATAATTCAAACAATTTTATGCACACATGTCTTGAAGGAATTAGGGTGAATTAAAAACGCTTCAAGTCTATCCTGCTTCACGGAATACGAGAGAGATGTCGGAAATTACATTTTTGAGATAACCAATTCTATTTTTGTACATTGAAGCCTGAAGGGAAAATCAGGTATTAAAAATAATAGAATTATCTCTGCTTTTACGTTAAAATCAGAAAATTTTAATCTTATTCTATTCAAGCCTTCTTTACCGGGATTTTTCTGCATTAAAAAAATTGATTTTAGTCAAATTATATTGTATTTCAAAAAATATAAGGAATATACAATTACTATAGGTTATTAGGTATTAGCAACTATTAAAATTTTGTTACTAATGTTACAGTATATTAATTGCAATATTAAGTAATCTCAAAGATATTAATATCTTTGTGTAATCTTTTCCATGACAAATGTAGCAGCTAATAATATTCATTACGATACTATTACATTTTAATTTAATTCAAGAGTAAATTCTTTGTATCTATGCATTTCCTTGATGCGAAATTTATTTAAAAAATTGAAAACAATCATTTAAAAAATATTAATATAAAATTTTTAATTTATATTTTTTAAGTATGTACCGACTGAGTATCGGCTATTCGATGGACTAGTTCGGGGGGTAAAGAGCGAGGGGGGAAAGCAGTTGGATGGCGTAATCTACGGGTTGAGAGGCATGGGGGGATCGGGCAATTTTCGCCGGGAGCGCCAACTACATTTAGTTCCTCGAACTATACCCCGTGCCGCATCTAGGCTTATAATATCTTTGACAGAGGGTCTAGTACTCGGCTCGGTGCTGCCACCTACGATTAGTTTTGCATAATGAACCTCATTCCACGCACGGAAATTAAGGGGACCGCTAGTTTCTGATTAGTCGTAAGAATTATCACAACCAATCTGAAGCCACCGGATACGTCATCCAACAGTATAAGCTGCCATTGGTCAAAATTTTACGCGCGCGATTCAAAATCAAATTAATTTAATTCGATTTTGAATCGCGCGCCAGATTACAGCCAATTGCAGAATTTATCTGCTTTTCTTTCTTTTTTTTTCAGAATTTCGTCAGCTGAGAAGTTGACAGTTTAGGTTAGTTTGCCTGGTGCAACTTCGTGTATCTTTGGGAAGCTTACGTTTGAGAGAGTCGAGTGTAAATCATCTTAGTTCGTTTTTTTTCCCTCTCGGGGGGCTTCGCCCCCCGAGCCCCCCACGGGTGCTCCGCCACTCGGCCCCGCCGGTGCTCTGCCCTGGACCCCGCCCAACAATCTTATTACCTACCGATATTTCTTATGTCACGAACTTCCCTTTACAGGGGTTACAAAAAATAGTATATGATACGCGTGCGGGTTGGTGATTCCCGCACTTGTATCATAATGTACTATTGTTAACGAGATTGCTGGAAAAGTTTCATTAAGATAACTATGCCATGTTGAACCCTCAATAGCATCAACAGAGGACTTTCTATGGCGTTTCCTGTTGATAATTGTCCAGAATTCAGAAGCACATCGAGTGGATGCTAAAATATCTACCGTTTTATTGTGAAAGTCCTTTTTTTATCATCTAACAGTTCTTTGTTCAATTTTTTGGAATTCAAATAAATCTTTTCGCTTTGCTCATTATCATTCTTTCTGAATTCCCGATAACTATAACCCATTTCCTGCCTCGCTTTACGACACTCCTTATCGAACCAAGGTTTATTTTTGGTGATAATATACCCTTCGGAACGAATATTTCTGCGCATGCCTAGTACTTCAGCTACGTTGGTTATAGTAAAAATCAAATTTTCATTTAGACCGTCCACACTACTCTCCACTCCCGCAACCTCATCCCTCCATCTCACAATGTCTCTGAATTCTTCACATTTATTATTCTCAAATAAAAGGCGACTGAATTTACCTAAATTATTGTGAGTCGCTACAAGATTTGATGGAATGTCCCAGATAGCAAAATGCCCGCCGACTGCAAGCGATCTGCCGACGGGCCGACGCGACGTGCCCGTAAAATGCAGGCTGAGTGTGCGAGTAGATGAAAATTTTTAAAATCTTTTTTTATGTAAATAAAATAAAAATCTCTAAATAGCGAGAAAAGCAATGACGACATTCTGCGTATAATAAGTCCAAGTTGAAAGAAAAATGTCAATATTATACAAAGATATATCTTTTTATAATATTGATATTTTTCTTTCAACTTAGACTTTATATTACTATACGCAGAATTTCATTACCTTTCGTGCTATTTGCTAATTTTGTTGATTTGAAGGATATCGACAGCAAAAAATTGCTAACAAATTTAATCCAGCAAATAGAAATAGGCAGTTTTACATGTTAGGAAACTGCATACATACTTAAAAAAATTCTTATAATTTTTTTCAATTTGTTTCTTAAACTATGATCTTCTTATAGCTAACATGGACAATTGTTTACAAATCGCACAATTTCACTCACATCCGAGCGAAAATTCACGGGTGTGAACGCCACACGAGATGAAACACGACAAGATCAGCTGATCCAAAACGCGCATGCGCGTTTTCGATCTCAAACTACTCGCACTATTATCCTGCAGCGGTCGTGCAAGTAAAATTTACCAGATATATACTGTTCAGAAATAGTTTTTTCTAGGAAAATACGTATGTTTTGAGGATTTTTAAGACAGGTTTCCAAATTTAAACAGCACAATAAAAATGAAGTTCGTTTATTAAACACTGGCCAACGGTATGATTTTATATTACTAGAAGAAATCGCACGGCCTGAAGCATTATCTTCAGAACAACATGGCGGCTACACTGAAGAAAAAGATGGTTTACGTTTCTTGAAATATAGCCTTGTAAGAGAAAAGGTTCAACAAGTCCAACAGATTATCCACTGTATCATCACGGAATTCACTTATTTTAATACACGCAAATAAAAACAAAAATAAAAACACCTCGCTTCTTGCCACTCTCAAAATGGTCAGAATAACGCACGGGACACAGAAATGCAAGAGGCTGGAAGAAACTGGAGGCGACGACTCCGAAAATTAGGAAGCAGGCTAGAGGGAGGGAAAGTGTCGGTAAAGGGCGTAGGAGGGAGCGACGGAGGGAGTAAAAGTGTAGTGGGGGGTAACACGCTACTAGATGTCTAGTTATGGACACTATTTGCCATAACACGACGTATCGGTTGAATCTACTAGGCTACTTGCAAGACATCGAGTATGAGTAACGAAACTTCTGCCTTAAATTTACTAGACGCGCGTAACTAGATTCATCTAGTTGGCCCGACTAGACCTTTTTCTCCGTGCACTGATGTGTAAACTTTCGGTGCCGTCACCCGTGTTTCATATAAACACAAGGTGTCCGCTGATTCCATGATGTAACCAAGGTCCTTGAGATTCGAGATACCGTGAATATTCCAAAATAGTATATTTTGTATCAAGAGGTAACGAAGGCTATTTTGACAAGTGTGAACTTGCCGCCCGAGCGGAGCGAGAGAGGTAGTCACACGAGGCAAAATAGCCGTACGCCTTTGATACACACCATACTTTTTGTCCTACCCTCCTTGAAAACAAGCATGTGAAGCAGATAGAGGATGTTTGGAGTACTTGGCAAGTTTAGATTATAAGTTACAGAAAGAAATAGCGTACTTTGCAGAAGGGAGACTGTAGCCTGTAGGGTCCAACGATACAATTTCTTTTTAGGATAAAGATAATTTCCTCCATATTATCACTTGCGTGGTGCAGTGTATGTGAAGCGGGCGTAAAGTTTTATGTCGGCCAGGCGGCGGACTGCGCATGTGCGAACGTCACTGGGCTGGAAGCAGCCACATTACACCTGCTACAAGTGCATGTAATGTCGCGTTTTCAAGGGGGGTCGGACAAAAAAATATTTTAGGAGACTCTCGTCGATTCTCTGTTGTCGCTTCCGAGGGATGTCGCGTATTTAACGTCTTAACATAGTGTCTCTCCTGGTGCACTTTTTTTCGTTGCTAATCGGAGTTGCTTTGTAGATCCTCTAACTCAGTAGTAGAGGTCCTCAAGGACAGGCTCGTCCTCAGGAAATGATTTAGGGTTCCATCACGAGCTTTTTCATTCGGTGTAGCTTGTTTTTTGCGTTTATCCAACCTTTTTGGATTGACTTCCTGCGTTACTTCTTCTGTGAAGTCATCTTCCAACTTACGCTTCCCCTTGCCGTTAATCATTTTATTCACATCCTCAGGTTTAACCTCGCTGCCATCCACAAACAGTTTATTCCTCTTGATGACCGCACCGATGCCTGCAATCTTAATTTTATCCTGCACATGACCGCATTTAGGGTTGTGGGAGCCCCAGGGCCGGTTAGAATGTGGGGGCCCTTAAGCCGATGGAAAAGCGTGTGCATGGAAAATTTTTCAATTGTTTCCGCATTGGTGGGGGCCCCTAATTGGTGGGGGCCCCTGTACTAAAGGCGGCCCTGATCCTGCAGATCAAAGATTACTTTTCTCCTCTCCCGCTGCATCTTCGTGCGATCGTTAACAATTGAAATCCCAAACTTTTTATATTCTAAGATTTTTGAGAATATAGTTTTGACCCAACGAACCCCAATAAATTTCACAATAACCGGGCGTTTACCTTTGATCTTTCCTAGTCTGTATACGTCATCAATCGCTATCTCCGGTATTTGTAAGCCAACCTTCATGAAAACAGCTCTTACTGTTTCGTAAATGTTATTATTGTGGTCCGAGTCGTCCTTCAGGCCAAAAATGATAATGTTCTTTTCCCTGGCTTTTTAATCAGCGTATTCGTATTCCCTTTCCATTTTATTAACTTTTTCCGTTAGAAGCTCAAAACTCTTCTCCACCTTTCTTGAGACCCTGGAGGATTCAAGCACTTCCTTTTTCAGGTCATTGTGTGATTGTGTCAGCAACTCGTTACTTTTTAACAAGCTATTTATCGATTCCTGTAGTCTTTCTTTCATTGATCCTTCAAATTTTGTGAGATTGCATATAGCAATCAAACACTTCCTACCCAGAACACTTAAAAACACTTTCCGGTAAATAATCCAGTATCGATTCAACTATTCACTATGATGATTGTTGTTTATTAACACACCGAGCGGATGGATAAGTCGGTTTGCCTCAAGCACACCTTCAGCTCTGTCTACGACTCGCCTGCGACTACCATTTGTTATATATATATATATATATAATGTGAGACGTGGCCATAGGTGTATTTTACCGCGGTTCTACTGGGGGCCATTGACATTTTTTCAAGATGGCAGTTGCTCTTAGTGGTACCCTGCGGTGGTTGTTTAACTTTTTTTTAATTATATATATATATATATATATATATATATATATATATATATATATATACAGGGTGTTTTTTTTACCTTGAGACAACGAAATATCTCAAAAAATACGCATGTTGAACGTCATGTTGAAACCACATGTTGTGTCGCACTTCCAAGCTTAGGTCTTCCAGCAATATTGGAAGTTGATTTTCTAAAAAGTCACGATATTTTTCACCGTTCAAATTTCCATCAACAAAATACGGACCGATAAGTTGATCTCCAATTATTCCACACCAAACGTTCACGGACCATGGACGCTGATGCTCAACTTCACGCAACCAATGTGGATTTTCTACACTCCAATAATGCATGTTGTGCCGATTAACGTTACCATGGTTCGTGAAAGACGACTCGTCTGTGAAGAGTACTAGAAAAATGAAATTCGGGTTTCCTTGTATCTGCTGAACCGCCCATTGACAAAATGTCACTCGGTTCTGAAAATCATTTCCATGAAATTCTTGATGCAGTGAAATATGATACGGATGATAATTATTACGTTTTAATACCTTCCAACCACTGGATAGAGACATTCCGGAATCGCGGCTTAGTTGTCGAGTATTAACATGAGGGTCATGAGTGACTGCAGCTAAAATTGCAATTTCATTATCAACCTCAGTAACTGTTACTTGACGCTTCCTTTTTTTCGGTTGTACACTTCCGTCAGTGATGAAGTTTCGGACAACCCGGTAAAAAGAAGCACGTGAAGGAACACTTTTTGGAAAGCGTTGAGCATAAAGCGTGAGAGCATCATTGATATTCCTGCCACTTTCTCCATAAATGAGAATCATTTCATCTTCTGTTGCTGAGATAGAATTTCCATTGTAAAAGTAATGAAGTAAGGTAATGAGGAAATACAACGACACCCAAACCAACTCAAACGAACGTGACCAACAACAATAACCCAAACGAAAGCAACCAACACACCCAAATCAAATGAACACAATCAACCTTCCTAATGAATAAACGTTAAGCACGGACGCTTAAAAATAAAAATTTCATGTTTTTCCGTTTATTTCAGTAAATAATAAAAATTTACAAAAAAGCTTTAAACAAAAGTTGTAGATCTTTTGAAAATACATATTTTATGTTTAATATACTTTTACCCTACGACTGACCGTTTTAGAGAAAAGAAGGGAAATGTCGGTATGAAGTGTAGAATTGCTTAGGTCACACACGGCACCCATTCGAACGTGTCAGGGGGGGCGGGAAGGCACCCCTATGACTGGCCACAGAAACAACTTAGGTTACACATGACCCCCTTTCCAACGCGTCATGTGAGGCGGGAAGGCATCCCTGTGACTGGCCACAGAAATAACTTAGGTTACACACCACCCCCTTTCCAACGTCTCATGGGGGGCGGGAAGGCACCCCTATGACTGGACACAGAAATAACTTAGGTTACACACGACCCCCTTTCCAACGTCTCATGGGGGGCGGGAAGGCACCCCTGTTACTGGTCACAGGAATAACTTAGGTTACACATGACCCCCTTTCCACCGCGTCATGGGGGGGGGCGAGAAGGCACCCCTATGACTGGCCACATAAATAATTTAGGTAACACACGACCCCCTTTCCAACGTGTCATCCGGGGCGGGAAGGCACCCCTGTGACTGGTCACAGAAATAACTTAGTTTACACACGACCCCCTTTCCAACGTGTCATGGGGGGGGGGGCACCCCTGTGACTGGCTACAGAAATAACGTAGGACGCATACCATCCCCATTTGTTCCCTAATGTCTCGTGGAAACATATCTTTTGCCATTAACCCATTTGTTTTAGCATTAATGCCTACTTACGCACCGCTGAACATTTTGCAGTATTTCTGTGATTTTTCATATTTATCGTCCATTTTCTCGAAAACTATCAGTCGTAGGGTAAAAACATATTTGACATAAAATATGTATTTTTAAAAGATCTACAACTTTTGTTTCAAACGTTTTTGTAAATTTTTTTTATTTACTGAAATAAACGGAAAAACATGAAATTTTTATAGTTTTTTGGGGGTTTGACCTTGAAAATCAAATTTGCGGGTATTTTCACTATCATATTCGTGATCAGCGCGTCAAAATACATAGGTATACGGAGTTTCAAATTAATCGGAGGTAAGCGCTTTTCGGAACTTTATCCATATATACAGGGTGTTTTTTTTAACTTGAGACAACGAAATATCTCAAAAAATACGCATCCTACGGAAAAAATGTCTGGAATAAAAACTTTTTATTTACGAGGGGGAAAAAAGATTTGTTAAAATTCACTTCTTATCAGAAGGTAGTCTGATCCAGAAATTCTTCTCGAAAATGTCTACATGGCTAGGTACACTGAAAGTCTGAATTATATGAAAAAAATGATATGAAGCAATCACTAAAAAAATGTACCTCTTAAAAGTACACAACAGCAGTAGACTTGTGGTAAAAATAAAAATTGTCCGAAGATATTTAGAGTATAACGTGTGACCTTGATTAGGCCAACACAATTTTTTTTAAGAAACCAGAATTTTCATTAGTAAATTGCATTTATCAAACTTTTTGATTTTTCAACCACCCTAGTGTAGGGCGCCGAAATGAATAAGCCGAGCCTGATTCTAAACAGAGAGGACTGTATCCAGTATGGAGTATGTTCACAGCCATAACGAATAGTGCGACTGAGTGCTGTGGTCTGGTTTCATCTGGTTTCTGGGATCATGGATGGCGTTTGCAGGCCGCGAAGTGTAAACACTGTTGCTCACCTCGGCCCTCCTCGTCCTCTCGTCCTGTATCCTTCCTTCCACCACCATGCTTTTCTACATGCCCCTACTTTCATCCACTTGAGGCATTGATTCACGACCGACTCCACCACTCTTGTGGCTCGTCTCGTCTCGTCTGGCTCTAGCCAGGTTCTAAGACGTTGATCTAGTAAGATAGATCCAAACGACCGCGCGAACTTCTGACTCGGCAATCGTCTTTCTTTTTATGGAACGAATCATTATATTAATATACGATCGCCGATACTGGAAACTCATGACACCTCATTTTAAACAAGGTTAGCCAAAGTGAAAAATCAAGATTTTTTTATTGCATGGATACAATTTGTTTGGAGAATTTTTCAAAACTTTTAGGTAATTTTAGGATGTAAGGATATTTTGATAGAATTTATCTTGTAATTCTTTTTATACCAGTGTTTTCTATTTAAATAAAAATATAGTTAGGCTTGGATATGGACGTAAGTGTAGCTAATGATAAATACCAACCTGCTTAAAACAATATTCAATTAAACAAAACAATTATACGCTACAATGTTAGAACTTCTCGGTAAGGGCTCGTGCATAAATTACGTAACACTTTTTGGGGGGAGGAGGGGTCTAGCTTAATGTTACACAATGGTGAAAAAGTACAGGGAAAATTCGCAAAAAGAGTTACATAGGGGGGGGGGGGGGTCAAAATTGCCGGAAAACTGCGTTACGTAATTTATGCACGACCCCTAAGGCCATCACTTGAGTACTGACCCTTTCTGCGTTCCTCCCTCATCATCCCCTCTCTTACGTTTGGGCATGTACCCCAGCGATCTATCGACTATCTAACCTAAAATAATACTTACAATAAAAATAAAACTTGCCACACCATTGTTAAAAAAGTAGAAAACCGAATGATGAATTTAAGAGCCGTATATGAAATTTTTGGATGATCAAACATTCATGCATTAATATAAATTAGTATGTGAAATCATGAACAATAAAATGTAGCGTATATTTAATAATCATCAAAAGTCACAAAGTATAGAATACAAGAGTTGTATTATCGGCAATTCAAAATATTTACTCGAAAACGTGTCGAATAGAAGTCACAGTACTCCAAAAAGTTCCTCTGAATCCCAGCGACACAAAAATGCCACCATCAACAGCAAATTTTCTCAGATTAGTAAGCCATAGTAACTCAACATTACCACCAAATCTGCATTGAAAACACGACCATAGGTGTTAAAAGATCCAAGGGGACAAAATGAGACATGTGGACAAAATTTAGCACACTTGCCGAGTTACCATTCACTCTAATTTTCATATTTCCGAATTCCTATTTGACATCATATTTATTCATCCCAATTTTCATTTAATTTAATTTATACTTTTCTGAGTTATTTGGAAGAATGAATCTTATGTCAAATGATCATTATTATA